>BPLR01007233.1:0-158957 GCA_021605095.1 Caerostris extrusa
ATTTTTCTGCCATTATCTATAATTTCTGTGACTGATCGCTGAGTACATGCTCTGAGCGAGTAAGGTTTATGTTTGATTCAGGATATATACATTCCAAACATCGACATATACATATGCAATACTCTTTCAACATAACTACCGGAGGGTAATCGCGGGATGTTCACTAGTTTTTAATGTTGAGATTGGGATTTCATTTCAATTATTTGTTAATTGTTATGCTTAAGTTAAATTTTCCGCTTTTATTATGCTTGATCATTACAAAGGTTTACCACAAGTCAATAAAAACGCCGAGTTGATTATCCTTTCGTGTTTTTTATCCAATTATTACAGCAACATAATCTTTTGGCTGTCGCGAGCCGGATTGCCAACAGTGGCCGGGCTGGTCGGCTCCGCGAGCCGCTGTTTGGAGACCACTGGTTTGGGTCATATGTAAATGGAGCATTGATTTTGCAAACATAAAAAAATAAAAACAAATAAAGAAAAACAAATAAAAGAGAAGTATTAACGAGTGATAAAAATGCAATTCCGTCTTGTTGAAAAAAATATAAAAAATTAAAATTAAACCATGCATAGCCTTGATATAACCCCTTCCCTCGCAATATTTTCATTTAAATCTTTTATTTTTCGTTACAATATATTCACTATGCATGGTAATCTTTTCTTTAGTTGTTACATAAATTTATTCATGGGAGTTCCACTTTTCAAAAGGAGTAAAGTTTAATGCCATTATTCGGTGTTGGTAAGTTACCGAAAATGAAATATTAAAAATTTTGGCACAAAATTTATTAAGATAAAAATATATGAGAAATATTAAAGATATGGGATTCTAATAACCTTCATCATTCTTAATTAATCGTCTTCAATATCATAAGTCTTCAAATAATACTATCATTCTATCCAAGGATCCTCAATTTTTTTTCACCAATAATCTGTTAACACTATTTTTGGAAAATATAATACCGTTAGTTTGGAAAATAAATCATAAAAAAAATACTGAAAAATTTCTGCGGTATTTTTTTACGTTAACTCAACTAAAGGCACCAAGTAGTTATTTTTTAGCTCCGGTGCCATCTGGTGGCGGAAAATCTGATGGCAATAAAAAATAAGGGTTTCATTTAATTAAAATCTAATTAAAAAAATAATGAATACAAAATTTTTTTTTTTTTTTACAAAATAATAAATTCAGAGAAAAGAAACTAAGTTTTAAGTTTTATATTTTGTAACTTAAGATTGAATATACACATATTTTTCTCCATTTTTAAATATACAGATAAATTTTTGAGTTTGTCTTTTTATTTCTACTTGCAGAATCTTGTAGTTAAATCCCTAGAGTTTACAGTAGAGCAAGTGTGGTTCCAAGTGCACAGACGAAAGTCAATAAGAAACATTGAAAAGAAATCCGATAAAAAAAAAGTGGAGTAAGTTAATTTTTTTTTTTAACTGATCATATTCATTAAAATGAATTTCATAGAGAGAATAACTATTTACACTTTATATACTTTTTAGTAACTGTTTTTCTTTTTTTTTTTCTTTTACAACTAATTAATAAATATCCAAGAAAAAATATTCTTATTTGCAATAAAAATGTAATTCTTATTTTTTTAAATTTATGAAATAAAAAATATTGAGATCAGATTTTAAAATTTTTGTTTTGTCAAGCATAATTTGAATTTTTAAAGTCACAATGTATAATAAATTCTAGTTACCATTTTTATAAAGGAATTTTATTACATGGGGATATTTCAACTGAGTGGCCAGTCGCCAAATGTTACTTTTCGTCAAGTTCTGGAACGCCAGAGTGCGATAACTTAATTCAAATGACACATCAACTAAGAGGCTGCTTTTTATGACTAATTTAATGTCCATCGAAAGACTGACAAGCGAATTGTATAATAATTGCAATGGTTAAATAATTGGGATAGCAACTGGGATATTGATGAGGACCGGGTTTTTATGAAAATTCTATTGTTCCATCGACAGTACAGGTAAACCCTGAAATAACTTTTTTTTTTTCATAATTTAGGCACTCCTTTATATTTTTAAATGTATGAATTCAAAATTGACCCTTAAATCATCACATTTTTCATTTAAAAAATAAATTTTAAAATTGCATATATAAAAGATTTTTAAGATTATTTAATGTTGGTCACCAATGTCTTTCGGACATGGGCAGCTACAAATAACTCGATCAAGGAAGCAGAAATTTTTCAGATGGCGTCACTGTCATTTGATAGGCTGCCTTATGAGTTAAATTTCTTCCCATCGTTGGTTTTTCATGTACTTTTCTCAGTAAAATAGCAAGTTGTACTTGTGTTAACAATCCTGATATTTTTGCTATATTTGTAGCGAGTTAACTATGAGAAACACCAAAGGAGCATAACTCAATTTGCGTACTTTGCCTACTTCGGGATGAAACTTGAAGATCAACAAAAATCTTGGGCGTCACACTTATGTTATGTTTGCTTAGAAGATTAAAAAAATTTCACAGGGTAAAAAAAAAAAAAAAAAAAAAATTTGTTTTCAGATGCTTCTATCGGAAGTAGTATGCAGCAGTATGTAAAGGTATTCTTGTCATGTACAGAAATATTAAACATGCGAGTTTGAACGACCTTTAAGAAATGTTACTCCATTACAGTATTAAAAAATTGTGTCTCATGAAATAATTTGTAAAAGCAATTTTAAAAAGGAGCTTTGTTTTTAATACCAATGGAGAAAAGTACTTTCATTTGCCTTGTATAATATGAGTCGGCAAAGATAAAGAAGAGGTCATATTTGCTGGCTTTGACTTAAGGAATCTGATGTGAGAATTCATTTCGAAACTTCAATAGACCTCAAACGAAAAATATTCTAGACTGCATTTTAAAATTGTTTTTAAGTTCTCTGAAATCAGAAACCCACTAATTACAAAAACATAGTTCAAATTATGTTGGTAAAATTTGAAGAACAGGGCATAATATGAGCCAAAAGATTAATTGTTTTATATTCATTCATTTAATTTCCATCAAATAAATCGCGTGGGAAAAAACAATATTAAGGCTATCGAGAGGATATTTATAATGGGAAATTACTGCTTGTCCTTTGATCGAGAAAGTCCGGAACATGACTGCACCCGACTTTTATCGACAAAAATTTAAGAAAAAATACAAATCTTTGGATTATTATTAGGAAAGACAATAGCTACTTATCTATCATAATATTATTCTCATCATCATAATGCTGAAAAATATGAATTATAAACACATTTTTTGCTTTCCTTTATACTATTCTCTCTACAGTACTGGATTTTAGCGTTAAAAAGTAAAAAATTAATGAAGTTTTCAAAAAAATAATTGAAATGGTAAATAAAAAAAGCTATTGAATAATTGGAATGAGCACCGAAAAATATATATATATATAAATATGAGAAAAGTTTTTCATTTAAAATTTTTTTTTGATTCAGCTGTGTAGTTATACTGAGACTGACAACCAGTTACAGGTAAGGACAGAACAGGCGGAAAAGTACGTCAAAATTGGTCACTCAATGTGAAATCTCACGTATTTATATATTTTATAAATAAGATATTAATTAAACATAAATTTTGTATTATTATTTTTCATTATTTATGTTTGTAGGATTGCCGTCCTTTAAAAAATGACTTTGATGACATAAAACACACTACATTAAGTGAGAGAGCAGCACTTAGAGAAGCAGCAAGGTAAAAAATCAGCGTTATGGTCTTTTCTATTTAATGTTTAAAACATAAAAATTTCTTGACGTATTATAAAATTTAGCCATAAAATTATTTATATAAATTTCACAACCCAATTTTATATTAGTAATCATAAATAAAGTATTTATTAGTTAAAAATCATTTCATATTAGAAATAATATTTTAAAAACGAACAAAAATGTTTATTAAAAGTTCTGATCTATAAAAGTTTTCAATAAAACATTATAAGAATTTAAAGGAATTATTGAAGTTTTTTTAATTAAAGTAAAATAAATAAATAAATTTATCTTTATCATAAATTAAATATTTTATTTTTTACTAATAACTTTACTTCATTATCAAATGCAAAAAGTTTTACGTTTAAATATGCCAGTGTTTTGATTCTATAATTCAAATCTACAGTGAAATTAACAAAATTATTTTGTACAGAATTATATGAAAAGCAAAAGAAATTTTAGAAGGTTAAAAAAGTGTAAATCCACTCACAGGCGGGGAAAAGAAAAAAAAATATTAGAACAAAAATTAATTTATTTGTATCTTAGAAGGAAATATTATAAATATCCTCTATTCCTTTCTAATAAAATTATCTTTTAGATGTTTGAAATGTGCTGATGCTCCCTGTCAAAAAGGATGCCCTACACAAATTGACATCAAGACATTTATTAGCTGCATTGCCACAAAAAGTAAGGAATTTTTTTCCGTGATAAAAGTGATTTAAATGCAGTAGCCAACTTTACGAATAAGTGGTTAAAGTATGATAAAAAAGTTCTACATTCTTCTCTATAGGAAAAAAATCTGATAGAAATATGTATAATACATAAAACGATAATACGAAATGTGTTTAAACGATTCTTGATTTTCTAATATTTCTGCAAATAAAATATTTTGAGATTGAGACGCATTTGCAATGATATTTATTAAAAATGCCAAAAATTATCATTTTGTAACAGAATTACTGCTAATTATCCATTGTTTTAAAATGAATGAAATGCATTCTTAAAAACTATTATCTTGAAATATCTTAATCGAAATATCTTAATCTTGTATTTACGTCTTAATATATCGAAATATCTTAATCTTATCAATATCAAAAATCTTAAATCAATATCAAAATCTTAATCTTAAATATCAAAATATCTTAATCTTATGAATATCAAAAAACATCTTAATCTTATCAATATCGAAATATCTTAATTTATTCACGTATCTTAAAATGCCTATAACACATTTATTCAAAATATTTTTTACCTAAATCATGGCATTAGTCTTGAATTCATAAGTTTTGTATATAATAAAATTTCAATTTACATTTTTAACATAATTTTTAACGTTGTTGCGATAATAATATGGCGCAACAAAATAAAGTTCCCTACTCATCTGTCTGTTCCAGTAAAAGAGTATTAAGTTTGGCTTTGTTAAGAAGAAAAATCTGCAAAAAATCTAAATCCAAATTCAAAAGCAAATTCTGAAACATAGTTGATGACACGAGTCACTTTACTAATAAAGTGACTCATTTTTTTATCACTTTATTAAGTCACTTTATTATCATTTTATATCAAATAGAATGCATTTCTAATAAATTTTTCAAAAATAAAACAATGCGATGGTCAATGTACACAATTAAATTCAGTTGAAAAACGATTGATATCGCCGATAATCTATAAACATTTAAGGTGGTCAAGCTAGTTACAAAAAGTGTGTGGTTTTGAAATGAATTGCTTCAATGTAATTTAAATATTAATTGAATATTTATTTTTCAATGCCGAAAACTTAACCCTGAGGTGAATTGCCACAAATGCGGTAGATTTTATATATACAAGATCTAGCCAAAGACTAGCCCTTTTTCGCTCGTTGCCAAATGTTTCGGATCTCAGTGGTATGATGGATGTTTGTAGTGGTTCGGAGTCGACGTTAAGCGGTAATCTTGGTCTCATATGACTATAGAGCGTTGAAAGTAGGGCTGACCACTCTACTCCGTAAAAAGAAAACATCTCCTGTCTCAAAATCTGTCAGTAGGCAGACGACTTTGGCCCACCATGGGGCTGTTACAGCAAAGAAGATCCAGCCAAACGATATAGTTTTTATGGTAGATTCAACTAAACGATATAGTTTTTACTGTAGATCTAGCCAAACGCTGAAGCATGCTGCTGAAGAACATGCTTATCAATTTAAGTAGTTATACAAGAATTCAATTAATACCATAGAATCATTAAGCAACTTCAACCATGATTGTCATGGCAATTAGAGCATTCATAACAATATGAGCTATGAATGGACATAATACTTCTGCTGTAAAGATGAAATCACTTTTAAGTAATTATGCAAAGATGAATATAAATAAAAAGAGCGTTGGAAAGAAAACTATTAAGCTTTTTTTAAATACATTTTTGAAATTTTTTTTTTTTCCCTCTTTAATATGCAATAAAAGCTTACCTAGATAGGCATAAATATTAATAGTACAAAAAATAGGTTCAGACTGCAATAATATTGTATTAAATCCTACGTTACGTGTATCTTGCACGTTTAAGTATGCGTTTAAAAGAAGCAAAATATTAATAAAAACGATTGGTTTAGTGCATAACTTGTTTTTTAATCACTAAGCTTTGATGGTTTATGAGGTTATTGTGTTTTACTCAAGCTTACAAATGTATTGTCTTATTAAAAAATCTCGTATTAATAAGCATAGTCTAAATTAATATTTTTCTTTTGTTTAGAATTATTATGGTGCTGCAAAGATTATACTTTCGGACAATCCTGCTGGATTATCTTGCGGAATGGTTTGTCCCACAAGTGACCTTTGTGTGGGTGGATGCAACTTATACGCAAGTGAAGAAGGACCTATCAATATTGGAGGTTTGCAGCAATTCGCAATTGAAGTGAGTTCTTATTGATTATATTTGTCATAGATTATAAACAATAGTGAATGCTTGGAGATGCTTACATGCCACTTTCTGTGTGAACTGATGATTAAATAAACACATTTAATCATTGATGCTATTCTTACTTGTAATATGTATACATATATTTAAATATCATAAGCTTCTGAATTACAAATATTCATTGAAAGCGATTTGATTTCCCATAAGAATGTTTTTTTCTTAATAAATGCATGTTTTTTCCCTTTATTTTAGATTATTATTACATAATTTAGTTTTATTTCCTTTATTAAAATTACATAATTTTTTTAAAATACATCTTACACACAAGAAAACTCCCTATAAAAAAACATACACACACACACAAAAAGCATTACTCTAACTTAAATATAAGCTATCCATATTCAGTCAATATAAGAAATTTTTGTACTTGTTGATTTAATTTTGTAATCTTCAAAGCTGTCCTTTTAAACTTATTCTTCAAGCTTTCCTCCAGTCGCCAAATTCCTTAAAAAACTTAAAAATTAACTTAAAAGAATAAAGTGGTGACGACTTTCATCACATTTCATTTTAAGTGTCTGCAGAGCTAGTCTTGATCATTAATTCTATTGTATAACATTTTTTACAAAAGAAAATGTAATATAAAAGAAAATATTCCGTTTTAAAAAATTATATTATATAACATAATTTTTAAAAGTCTACAAGATTTGCAATCATTATATCATGTAAGATGTGGTTACCACAACTCGCGAAATATAGGCATAAATATAAATATACTTCTGGAACCAATTTCTACGAACGATAATAAAAATTATATTCTTTGCACATGATTGGTTGCCAACCTTTATGAATTGCTTATTTTGTCTATGACAGGCATTCCTAAAGTATGGGCCGCCATAAAATTTTTCGTTAAATGGAAAACTTAGTAAATAACGAGATAATGATGCAATAAACTTAATCAACGATGTGATTTTTAAACAGGTACCTATGAAATTTTAGAAAAGAGATTATTGCGATTAGTACAAAGAATATCCAATTCTGAAACAAGGTGATTTGAATGCCAACATGAGGAACAAGATGTCGTGTGTGTGGACAAGCTTAATGCTTACTCTAGACTAGAGTAAAAAGATAAAAGTGAATGACTATAGTAAAAGGAAGGATAAAAAGCACTATTAAAGATATTTTCTGAATATTCAAGGAATTCGTAAGAGCAATATGGCTATTTGGGGGGGAGGGGGCTTAACGTGCAGTAGAATGATTAGCAAGTTTAAGGAGGGACGCAATGTGGCAAGCGTAGTCCAAAAATGAACAAAAGGGCCGTTTAATAACCAGTGACAAACACGGGTATAACGTTAAGAAAGGTTGGCGGTGATAAGCAAGAAGAAAAGCAACACCAACAGATGATAGATATATCCTCCGTCAAACCAAAAGAGACAACCAGAAAGCAATATTGTTCTACACCTGCGTACGACAATGGAACAACAAGCGTCGCACTTTATTGCGTCTATATGCCTCCATAAAGACGACCACTTCATTGCTAGACGACATACTCGCTGCCCATTATTGGCCAATTCTCATCGGCGGCACCGTTAAGACTGATGCAAAGAATAGCAATGGAATTACATCCTTTTACAAATGAAACTTGTTACTGTGTCAATGCCAGTTGATATGGAGAGAGATAAGGATGCATTTTTATTCCTCTAATATCCGGGCAATGACCATTACGGTGGTCCTGGCGTGCTGGTTCAGGAAGGCATTATGATGAACTGGTGGACTGTGTCCCAAATTTTTGTCAGAGGTATTGTTACCGGAGATTGCTGTTGTTGGCAAGTGCGTATGTTTCGAGTGCCATGAATTAGCTGGTTGAGATGCTTTAACAATACAAAGGCCAATTCAAGGTACCATGGGTGTAGACTTCGTTTTTATGGATGATAATAGAGAGTTTTTGCATACCGTATTTTTTGGGCGTCCGTTATTTGTTTCTCCCTAGCGCGCATGCTCATAGGAAATTGCGCATGCGTAACTGTAATAATGTTTCCTATGAGCATGCGCGCTAGGGGAAAAAATAACGGACGTCCCAAATACGGTATGGAAAACTCTCTAATGTCGGAGCACATTGGACTCGTGGTGTCTAGGATTTTCTGTGAATTGGCTCTAGAGTGCATTAGCACTCTCACTTTAGCAACTACTGGATAACCTGTACAGAGTATAGAAAGACGGTGCCAAGAAACTATTGAATTTTTAGAAAAGTCATATTTTTAATAAGGGCATCTGTTTATTGTTCTCCTTCTTGGGAAGACTAGCATTTGTTATAATGCTATTCTTACGGTAAAGCCTTTTGTAATTTATTTATTTTAACTTATTTTTGAATGGTGATTTTAGAAATTTAATAAAATTAAAACTTAAACCAAAACCTGATAATTCAATGACACATATATTCATTTTAATAAACTCTTCGTGTTTAGACCTTTATGCAGATGAAACTTCCTCAAATAGGAGACCCAACTTTGTTCCGTGGAAATGATCTCCCAGAAAGCTTCCGATCCAAGATAGCAATTATTGGCTGTGGACCGGCAGGAATAAGCTGTGCTACCTTCTTAGGAAGATTAGGATACACGGACATAACAGTTTTTGAAAAGGAAGAATACGTAGGTGGTTTAAGGTAGGAAATTTATTCCAAAAATTCTATTTAGTTGATTCAACTTTACCTTTAATAAAACCAATAATAGATTGTTAATTTTTCACATTATTAAATTTTATTTTATTAGTAACTAATCATAACCTAAAGATGCGTGTATAGTAAGGAATCAAGTCTCAGTCAATCAGAAGTATATTGCCCTGTCTGATTGCCTGACTGTTTGTATTCCGTTTAAATCAGAAAAAAAAAAAAAAAAAAATTCCTCAGTGATCCTCTAAAAGCACAGGGCTGACAACGCTTTCTGAAAATCATCATTTAAGTTCACGGAGTGCCTTGGTCATTTTTCGACCTTTACTCCAGAGTGGCACACAGTAAAGTCCATTGGAGAGAGAAACATTAATAATATAGAGAATAAAAGGAATAAGTGATAATGGTCTGCCCAGATTACATAAAAATTTACAAGTGCAAAGTTAAAGAGAAAATAAATGCAAAATTAAAAATTAAGACGAAAAAAAGAGATTGAAAAAAAAAAATACTACGAAAACTACTTAGTATAATATATACAAACAACAATTAATACTACGAAAACTACTAAGTATAATATATACAAACAATTAATATACAATGCATGACACAAAAATATACAAAAAGAATAGAACAGATGAAAACTACTACAAAGTAGAGTAATTGCTGCTAGAAATGATGACAAGGATCTAGGTCTGGTGCAAATTATGCAGAGACGCCCGTGGGCGCTTAGCGTTTTCCGGTAATGTGAAATCGTATCTTGGAAGATTACGAATTTCATCATTCGGAATAGAGTTTAGATTTGCGTAAAAATTAGTCGCAAGCTTCAGCATAAAATTTTGAATAGTAGGGAGGGCTAAACAACGACGGATGTCATCATTTCTAAAGTACCATGGAGAACTAGTGATCATTCTAAGGATCTTATTTTCAAAACGTTTAATGAAATTAATCTGGTACCTTGCAGCAGTACCCCAAACCGGGCAAGCATAAGTTATTACGGGCCGCAAATAGTACATATAAATAATTAGTTTATTTTCTAAGGAAAGAGGTGAGTTTTTATTAATATATGGATACAGCATGCGGATGCAGTTGTTAGCTTTTCTTTTAATGTTACTAAAATGAGTATTATAGGTTAGTTTATTATCAAGATAAACTCCCAGATATTTAGCATTAGTAGACCAGTTGATTAATTGGTTAAAAAGATAAATGTTAGGAGGCGCAAGTCTTCTCCTCGTGAAGAGCACAGCTTCTGTTTTATCTACGTTGATTTTTATTCGCCATCTAGTAAGCCAAGCTTCAAGATGAGTGAAGTAGGTCATGAAATATAGTTGAATGTCTGCAAGTGTTTTACCAGAGGTGATGACTGCTGTATCATCAGCGTAGATTCCAAGCGAAATACTATGTGTCTGTGGAATGTCATTTATGTACAAATTGAAAAGAGTTGGACCAATTAATGATCCTTGTGGAACTCCCGCTCCAATTTTCTTGTCAGCAGAGAGAGCGTTGTTAACTTTAACA
Source organism: Caerostris extrusa (assembly GCA_021605095.1). Classification (NCBI taxonomy): domain Eukaryota; kingdom Metazoa; phylum Arthropoda; class Arachnida; order Araneae; family Araneidae; genus Caerostris; species Caerostris extrusa. The sequence continues at coordinate 10,767 of BPLR01007233.1, forward strand.
GTGAAAGTTCTGTCGCATAGGTAAGACTTGATGAGCAGTGTTAAGTATACCGGAAACTTGTAGGCAATGAGTTTATGAATTAAGCCATCGATCCAGACTCTATCAAATGCTTTGGCTACATCTAGGAAAACAATTCCCGTTAGAACCTTTTTAGTTAGACCTTCAGAGATCATTTCCGTAATGCGAAGGAGTTGATGCGTCGTGCTAAGCTGAGAAGTGAAACCAAATTGCTGTGGAATCATAATAGAGTGTTTAGAGAGATGTTTTTTAATTTTATGCAGAATTACGAATTCCGTTAACTTACTTAAAGTAGAAAGAAGAGAGATAGGGCGATAATTACTGGGGTTAGAAGGATCCTTTCCAGGTTTAAGAATAGGTAGAACAATGGCTTTCCTCCAGGAAAGGGGAAAATAAGAAAGTTTAATAATGGCAGTGATTAAATTAGCAATACGTAAAATAATATTATGCGGCAGATTTTTGAGCATTTTATTAGTAACATTATCCGCACCAGGCGCTTTATTAATTTTAAGTTTACAAATATATTCATAAAGTAAAGACGGATTAATTTTAACAAGTTTATTCGGATTGCATGTAGAATTTAAAAGAGTTACAGAATTTTTAACGGTGTCGTTAGTAAGCGGGTTAGAGAGATTATTTACTTGAACTGATCCTGAAAGCTGCCCGCGAGCAAATTTGCTTTGTCTAAATCATTTAATATCGGCGCAGAATTCGCGTCCTTTAGATCGGAAACTTTAATTTTAGCCCCTTTTAACTGCTTAACCGCACGCCAGATGGAGCCATCTGCTGGATGTAGAGCCTGCAAACGATTGGTCCAGTTGCTTTGCGTGAATTCATGTAAAGATTTACGAAGCTTGGCTTGTGATCTGTTATAGTGAGTTTTTGAGATAGGATCGCGATGTCTTTGCCAAATCTTTCTATTGCGATTTCTGTCAGCAATGAGCGTTTTGATGTGTGCAGGAAGGAAGTGAATGTTATTGTTGTGAACTGGCTTAGAGGAGTTAGCATACGCGTTGTGTATAATGTTAGTAATTCGGCTAACTTCCGCGTCAATCATGAGAGAGGAATCAATGTCTAGGTTATCATTAGAAGGGTTAGAGAGAATGCTATTAAATTTTGACCAATTAGTAGAAACATTACGGGTTAGTTCAAGAGTTTCATAAGTTAGGGAGAAATTTAACATAACCGGATTGTGATCAGAGGAAAGCTCAATTAAGGATTCAATAGAGAAAGGAACATGAAAATTATTTAGAAGGGTTAGATCAATGGTAGATGAGGAAAGGTTGGTGACCCGAGTGGGAGTGGGCGGCGCAAATATTTCTAGGCCAGTCTGATTGGCCAATTGCACCAGTGCAATGCCTGTGCTATCATCACGCCTACATCTCCATGAGGTGTGATGTGCATTAAAGTCCCCACATAGGATCGAAGAATTGCTAATCTGCAAGATTGCAGAAAGATCATTAAGAAGATTAGTACGATTAATTGTACAAGGAACATAGATGGAAGCAATATTAACATTATTAAAATGTTGAGTGTTAATACTAAGTACGGTTGTTTGTATATCAGTTAAGGTGTGTGGAGTAACGTTAATGTGTGAAATAGTGTTTTTAATAAAAATGGCCGTACCTCCACGAGGTCTGGGAGTTTGTCCACCATCATTCCTGTAAAGCAAATAATTAGGTATGCAAGGCCTACGATTAGGTGAAAGATGCGTTTCTTGAATGAGTATCAAATCTGGGTCATGCGTGTTAGTAAAATGGATTAGCTCATGCATTTTTGACATAATGCCATTTGCATTCCAATAACAAATTTTTAACCCGGCAACCAGCACAACCATTAAGTAGCATGATTAGAATTTTGAATGCTTAGCACAGCGGCTAGCTTTTCTAGTGGATTTTTGGCAGCTGCCAGAGCAGTAAACATATTATCTAATCCTCCTAGGGAGTTAAAAATGGAAATTAATTCGTTAAGAACATAAATCGCCTTAGTGGCAGCATCAGAGTTAGAATTTGGAACCTGGTTTTGAACTATTTGATGATTGTGCTGATTCCCCGTAGTAGGGACCAGCGATGGAGTTGGTGGAGCTCCTTGCACCATACTGGCAAAGGAGACTCCCTGGGTTACTTTTTTGCCGTGAAATCCCGTCGCGCAACACCTGCGGCTTGGCTTGGCGGCGTCCTCGGTTTCGGGAACTTTGGGCATCCTCTCCACGCGGCTAAGTGGCCGATTTCATTGCAATTAATGCACTTCGGTTGGTCTAGTCGTTCCTTAATGGGACACTCTTTTATATAGTGTTCCCCACCACACTTTAGACATCTCTTTTTATAACCACAATTCGTGGAGGAGTGATGGAAATAATTACACGAGAAGCATTGTGTAGCTCCCGGCTTCCTGTTAAACTTCTCTACCTTAACCGCGTAGTGGAGCAGCCGATCAAGACTAAAGAGATCCTTGTTATTATCATGGCGTAAATAGGTCAACTGCCATACTGGGATGGGTTTCTTAGTTTTGAGGTTGGTGAGTTGCCTCACCTTTTCAATTTTGTATCCAGCCTGTGTTAACGCTTCAAGAACTTCCTCCTCATTATACTCCGTTGGCACTCCTTTGAGGACAGCCTTTAGGGGCCTAAGATTCTTTGGAGTGATTACAAAAAATTCCAATTGATGAGCCGTCAGGTACCTGGTTATATCCCGATGCTGATCAGTGTCAGCCGGAAAGATTTTTATATGCTCACCCGCGAGCTTGATTCTTATTTTATTCTCGAAATTGTTACCGATGTCGGCAACAACCGTCTTTAAGTTACCGCAATTACGAACCATAATCGGTGGCATTTTAGGTTCTGGGGGGAAACCTCCTGACCTCCATCGCCAGTCTCATCCACCGTGAGCTGGTCAAAGCCATTGCTAACATTAATAATATCTTTAGCATTTTGCACTTTAACTTTAGCAGTTTGTTTCTTAGTTGGCAGAATAAATTCATCTGCCTGCGCTGTGCGCTTATTTTTACCACTAACACATTTAATCTTCGCAGAGCTATGCCTGCTGCAATTAACTAAAGGGCAGAGACCAAGATCACTTACCCTTTGTAGAGCTGCTTTATATTCCTTCTCCGCCTTCGTGAGGGCAACCTTCGTCAGCTTAGCCGTCGACATCTTGTCGAGGAGATCCTGGTCGCAGATGATGTTGGCGACATTTACAAATCCCAGCGCCGAATCATATCTTTTTTTCTGTTGCGCTGCTTCTTTTTCCGCCTGGAGGAGTTGCTGGCAGTGTTGTGCCTCATTGATAATGGGTGGTGCCGTAGTCAGAGACAAGTCCATATTCATGTCCGAAGTCGTCGTCAAATTGGTAACATTTCCCGGGGTCGCAGGTACTACACAAGAGCCCTTATGAGGGCTTTTCCCTGCCGCGTGAACACAACCGTCGTCATCAACTTCCATCTTCAAAATCTCACTTTCACTGAAACCGCAAGATCTAAAAATGATCACAGACCGTTATCCAATCAACTCTCAAAAACCGAGTATATCGATCTTCCGTAAGTCTCGGATCCAATCCTAAGCAACCTTCTCGCATCCACTTCTGTGTCTGCAAACCTACACGCATCAATCCTCTTGCTTCAGTAGGTTTTCTTATCTTATCTTTCTTTAATTTCAATTTTATTTTTTAACTTTTGTTTTTCTTTAAATTATTTATTTAATTAAATGAAAGTAAAATTATTTAATTTTGTCATATTAATATTATTAAAATTATTTAAATAAAACTATAGTATTTTCATTTAATTAAATGACATTATATCTTTTAATGTTATTTATTGGACGGAGAGCTAACTATTTACCCCCTTTGTTGGTTCCATTGTTCCCCAAGAGACAAGTGGTTTAATTTCATATACACTACAGGCCATTAAAATTGCTACGCCAAGAAAGCGACATGCTACAGACGTGAAATTTAAACGACAGGAAGAAGGTGCTGTGATATGCAAATGATTGGTTTTTCTTTCAGACAAAACAGGTGCCAGTAGCGACACCTACAATATGTTTAATTGAGGAAATTGTTCAGCCGGTTTCTCATACACAAATTGCATTTGAACGTTGTTGCCTGGTTGCTGTGATGCTTCGTGTAAGAAGCAGAAATGTGTACCAGCACGTTTCTGACTTCGATAAAAGTCGAATTGTAGCTTACCGGGATTGTGCTTTAACGTATCGCAATATTACTGCTCGCGTCGGTCGAGATCCAATGACTGTTAGCAGAATATGGAATCGATGGGTTCAGGACGGCGTTACGGAACGCTGTGCTGGATCTCAACGGTCCCCTATCACTAGCAGCCGAGGCATGTTACCCGCAGGCATGTTACCGACAGGCATGTTACCCGCATGGCCTTAATGGATCGTGCAGCCACATCAGTAGCCTTGAATCAAGAATCGGAGTCATTTGCAAGACAACAAGTGTATGCACGAACAGTTCGACTACGTTTGCAGCAGCATGGACTCTCAGCTCGGAGACCATGGCTGCGGCTACCCTGACGCTGTATCACAGACAGGAGCATCTTAAATGATGAATCAACGACGAACCTGGGCGCACGAAGGGCGAGACGTCATTTTTTCAGACGAATCCAGGTTCTGTTTACAGCATCAAGATGGTGTGTCATTGTACGGGCCTTCCTTGATACGGAAAATGTTCGGCTGTTGCCCTGGCCTGCAAATTCACCAGATCTCTTGCGAATAGATAAGATTTTTCCTCTATTGAAAAGATTGTTATGTATGTAAGGATAACGGAATTTTGAATTTTATTTTTATACTCCGTTCTTCAGATTCTGTGACAAGAATTATCATGGAAATTTTTTCAGATACATTGTTGATTCTTCACGTCTGAATTTAAAGATTAATGGTAAATTCGTCAAATGAATACAATTAAATAATTCTCTAATTATTACATAAATACTTACAGCTGATTCTTATCCTGTTGCAATAGCGATAAGTTGAGACTGTAATGAACCTGGTTCATATTATCTGAAAAAAAAAAAGAAAAGGATATTAAAAAACAAATAACTAAAAAAATAAAATATGTGTTCGGCTGTATATATTGGTCAGTCTTCGATTTACAGCGGAATTTCACATCATTGTCTTCAATGTAAGTAGAAGAAATTTTATGCTGATTAATTTGACTGGTTTCCTTTTAATATTTTCATATTTTAGGCTGTTTAACTTAAAATTATTATAAAATAAGTAAGTATGCAGTATTTACGATGTTTAAGTATTTATAAATCGTAAATACTGCATAGATAAATAAATATAGAATATAAAATTGAGAAAGAAACGTTTACAAAAATTGACATCAAATAGATATTAAAAAAATTTTACTTTAATTTTAATCATTAATTCTTCTAAATATTAGTTAATATCAAAATAAACGAAACATGATTTTTAATTAGAGGTATGTAATTGCCACTCATTTAAATTATTGCCTTCCTCAGAATTTTTTCTTCTGTAATTTCTTTGTTTTTCGTCATTTATCAAGCCCTCGTTCAGATAGTTAACTTCTACTGTCTTTTATATATCAATAATATAGATCACTATTTTTGAAATTCTCTGGTTTCTGTACCAATTTATTTTTAATTTTTTAATTATTATTATTTATTTATTTTTTCTACAATAATTTCATACAATAAAAATCAAAGACTTTATTGAAGTACAAGAACGATTCTTTCTCAAATTGAGTAAAAAAAATCTTTTAGCCATGCCATGCCATTACTCAATTCTCACTTAAGTAAATGAATATTGTATTTCTCTACCCTGTTAATTAATTCAAATAAAATTATATTGCACTTAACTGATTTGATAACCGTCCTTTCTTCAATCACAAGACTGTAAGTCTTACAGATTGGACAAACTTTGGTTCTTAAAAATTAAGAGCAATTACATCTTAAAATATTTATGTTTTGTATAATGTAATGTATATTGTAATGTAATGTATAATGCTTTGTATATTGTAATGTGATGTATAATGCTTTGTATATTGTATGCTTAATATAATAAATTGTATGCTTTGGGCATTTTTAGTTCCTCTGAAATACCTCAATACCGCCTTCCTCTGGATGTCATCCGTTTCGAAGTGGATCTGATGACAGATTTGGGTGTTAAGGTAAAATACCATTGACAAAAATTTTATTGCATTATAAACTGAGCATGGTGAGTTTTTATATTGAATTAATCTTATTTAACAATATTACAGATCGAATTCAAACGCTCCTTTGGAGATGATTTCAATTTGATGACTCTAAAGGGTTCATACAAAGCTGTGTTTATTGGAATTGGTAAGAGTATTGAGCTGATGCTGCTAGACGATAATTAAAATATGAATATATGATTTAAAAAAAATAAGTTAAATACATTACATACAATAATGACAACTGATATTTACCTATCAATTTATTTTATTTTTAATTCTGTATTTACACTGGTCTCCAAAAGTTAAGGTACAGCTTGTTTCTTGAAGCTTGCCATTAAAAATATCAAAATAAAATTAAAAAATAGTTTATAAGAAAGACAATAATTAATTTTATTAAAAACTTATGACAGAATAATACTTAACACTATTTTTTTAAAGAATTGGAAGAATTTTTAGAAGTTGGAAGAATTATTGGTCTTTATATATTGGTACAAAGATATTGTTGGCAATGTATAAGAGAAGGCGATCGGTTGGATGGACAAAGGATTCTCACAAGCTGATGCAGCTATATGTCTTAATGTGCCTCCAAAGAGGGAGGTCCACAGATTATGAGATTTTATTCTAATGTAACAATTCAGTTCCAGATTAGCCAAGCAACACTATTCCTTCTGAAGATCGCTTTCTAGTTTTTCGGAGCTAAAGATTGGTTTGGTTTGTCGCTCTACGGTCATCTTGTGCACACGTTAGGCTAAACAGACCGGTACCTACAGTTTTAAGTGGATTCCGAACCACTACAAACATCCATGGCACCGCCGGGATTCGACCCGAAACCTGTGGTATCGATCGTCAGAGCGCTAGCCACTCGGCCGCCAGGCCCCTCGGCGAAAGAAGAGAAACATTGCTGTGCCTCAGCCTATCATTTTGTCGCTACAGTGACGTAACGTACTTACAGTACGTTACAAAGACCTTCGAGTGTTTTCTTAACCGATAACACAAAAATGCTTGTTTACGTTGGGTAAGACAGCATATTGGGGGGGCCTGATGGCCAAGTGACTAGCTCAGTGCCACACAGGGGTTCGAGTCCCGGCGGTGCCATGGTTGTTTGTAGCAGTTCAAAATCCACTTTAAACCGTAGTTCCGGGTTTAATATGGTCTTAGAGCGTAGGGCTGACAATTCTACTCCGTAACATATCTCTTGTCTCGAAATCTTCCATTAAGCAGACGGCCTTGACCCACTACGGTACTGTTTCGCCAATGGAGAAGAACAGAACACGTTACCTGGACTAGACAATAATGGGCTTCTGCATTTTACACTTGCGAGTCCAAGTTTACATTGGAGAGTGATTCAGTTTTGTACTGATTTGTAGAGAGCAAGGCATCAGATACTACATATTTAACATTGTTAAAAGACAAGGTTATAGAAGAGGTGGAATCATGACTTGGGCTGGAATGGTTTGAGTCACATTGACCTGCATTCTTAGTTCCATATTTTTGATAACATGCTGATGTATCGTTAGTTAATTAATTCTAATTGGCGATAATGCTTGTCTCCGAGTTAGGATTGTTGATAAATATCTGGAGTATCAAGGTTTTGAAAGAATGGAATAGCTACCTCAATCTCTAGACCTTAATCTCATAAAAACCTCTTAAAGAGTATCTTAGTAGGCATGTGACTACTTTAGGTCATCAAATGAGCTGAAATATGGATTGCTTTATGTATGGCCATTGCTTTCAATTCAGGTATCTGACACATCGAGTAGCACTAAGGAAAGACAATACTGCTAATGCATTACAACTGGGTTGAATAAAAATAAGCAATTTATTAATTAGAAATTAAATTATTGATTTTTAATCTCAATTTAATTTTCACAAAAATATGTAATTTTTATCCTCGAATAACAGATTTGTGTATACACTGTAAATATTTATTTGTGAATGATGCTTAATGTTAATGTTAATTTGCTAAACAACCATTTAATGCACTTTTAATTTTCATATTTTAAGCTCATTTGTTTCCAAATACCTCAACTTTTGGAAGCCAGTGTATTTATTTCACAGAATATTAGGGAAATATATGATAATTTTTACCACCTTGTACATTAATCAGTAGTAATGAGTTTTCAGGAATACTAGCAAAAGAAACTTTTTGATGCTATTTCGAAGAAATTTTCCGTAAAAAGTGTTAAACAGAATCCCCGCCATTTTCTAATTATTCTTTTTCACTGTATTTCTGATAAGAATGGCTAACAAACATATATAGTATTCTTTTATTTTGCTGTTTCATTAATGCTTCAATCATTAGCAATATTCTATACATAAACGCAAGGATTTATGTATATTGCGTATATTTTATAAAATTAGTTTGAATAAATTTGAACATTTACCAGATTGATTTACTGTTTCTGTTTTTCATAATGCTTCAAGTGTTAAGAATTAAAATATTAGTAATGATAATTATTTATAACAATTAGGTTTGCCTGAACCAAAAATCATTCCAATTTTCGCTGACCTGAAACCTGAAAATGGCTTTTATACGTCGAAAACATTTTTACCAGCTGTGGCGAAAGCTAGTAAAGCAGGTAACACTTTTTTTTTTTTTTGTATTCAAAATAAATATTCCAATGGAATAAATATGAAATTTTTATTAGAATGTAATTCCCTACTCGAGAAATATTTTCAAACTGTTAAATCTAATTTCGTTGAACAGGCATGTGCTCGTGCAAACAGAAATTGCCCAAGATATTTGGAAACGTCATTGTATTGGGCGCTGGTGACACGGCCTTTGATTGTGCAACTTCGGCCATCAGATGCGGAGCCAAAAAAGTATTCGTTGTCTTTAGAAGAGGAGTAACCAATATACGAGCGGTGCCTGAAGAGGTAATTAATCACCAAAAAGCGAACAACGATAGCTTAATCAAAAATACTGCATTCTGTTGCATTGCTTAGATAACTTCAAAACTTAACTAACTAAATGGTAATTAAGAAACGACAAATATAATGATTGGCAATTTAAGAGTCGTTGTGTGCACAGAAACCACAAATAAGAAATAACATAAAGTAAGTTTCATGAATCAATGCACCTCATCAAAAGTAACATGATCGACAGAAACAAAGGTGCATTTCGTTTTTATGCAGAATCTTCCACACTTTGCGCCCGGATAACTCGGCACGATGTGTCCCTCGAATTTAGACTCGTGTATAAAAGATTTAGCAGACAGTTTCGTATATGCTCTGGAGCTATGCTAATGCTATTCATCACGACTCATAACGGCTTTCTGGAAAGAAACCCTCTCAGATTATCGCTGGTGCAAATGCTCCGAGCCCATGACTGAGAATGCACTGCAATGGATTTCATTGCGAGTTTAAGCGCTGAGCGACTAGTCTATTGCATTTCCCGTGCCTCTTTAAGCCATTTCATCACTGGCTTAAAGATTAACAAAACCCCCTGGTATGAATACTATTACAAATAAGATGCTGAAAAAATCTTCCTTTAAAAGCTATTTTTAAAATTTGCCAAATTGCTGACGCTGCCATTCATTATTCTTATTTCCTGATAGTTGGAAAATAGCTCGAATTTTGCCCATTCATAAGAAAGGTAAAGATCCAACTTCCCTACTAGCTACAGGCCCATTTCTCTTCTTTCTTCATTAAGCAAATTAATAGAGAAGGTCATTTTGACTTATCTAAAAAATGAAACTAAACAAAAAAATCTTCTCATTCCCCAGCAATTTGGATTTACTGAAAAATTATCTACAACGCATCAACTACTTAAACTGAAACTGTTTCGAGGGATTTTCCTGGAAATTAGATACTGTTGGGGTTTTCCTTGATATAGCAAAGGCATTTGATAGAGTTTGGGTTAATGGGTTAATGGGTTAATACATAAGTTAATTATTTTCAACTTTTCTCCTTTTCTTATTAAAATTATTCAAAATTATCTTTACTAATAGAACTTTTGTGGTCTCCATTGATAACACAGATTCTTCTGTTCAAAAAATTCAGGCTGGTGTTCCCCAAGGTTCAATACTTGGACCATTCTCTACAATCTTTACGTTAACGATATTCCGCAAATTTATAATGTGAAAATCAGTCTTTTTGCAGATGATACAGCACTCCTCACTCAAGGTCGTAAACATTTTATCATTAGTAAAAACCTTCAGAATTATATTTAATCATCTTGAACAATGGCTTATAAAATGGAAAATTCAATTAAACGTTGAGAAAACCGAAGCAGTGCTATTCACGCGTAAAAGGGTTCTTAATACTCCTTCTAGCAAAATTTATAATAACCCTATTAATTGGGTTGGGTAAACTAAATATTTGGGTGTAATCTTAGATCGTAAATTAAATTATGCTCCTCACATCAACTATCTTAGAGATAAATTTAATAGATGCATTCGTGTACTGTATCCACTCATTTGCAGGAATTCTACTATGTCCTTGGAAAATGAAAAACTCATTTATCTTGCTTACTTGCGTCCAATACTTGCATATGCGAGTCCTATTTGGGGATCTACTGCTCCGTCGAATTTCGAGATCATACAAAGACTTGAAAATAAAATCCTACGTATGATTACAAATTCGCCTTGGTTTTTCCGAAATGATGATATCAGACATGCTCTTTCCCTCCCAAGTTTTAAACAATTTGTGTATAAAACTGCAAAAAAATTTTATAATTCCATTCCAAATATTAATAATTCCGTTTTGAATGATCTAAGCAACTATGTTTTACGACATTTCTGATTTTAAAAATCGCGAAAGACCTCGCGCTGTTCTGAATATTATTCATTAACATTCCTCCTTTCGAATTACCATGCAGTTTCTCCACTGGGTCACAATTTCCCCTCAATCGTTATTGTTTGTTTCTATTGTTTACCCTCTTTTATTACCTACTTGAAATTATAATAATAATATAAAAAAAAATTATATATGCAGAATTTTATTATTATTATTATTTATTTATTTTTTTTTTTTTTATTTATTTTTTTATTAATTAATAAAAATTTCGAATAATTAATTTTAAATAAATTAATAATATGCTTATATTGCTTTTTACTATCTAATCAATGGACTTAAAGCTTAAGAAATTTCCTTCACTCACAAAACAGGAGATAGAGGCTGCTAAGCAACCAAGGTTCTCCATTAATATGGCAAATCGTCAATCGTCGCCTCTTTAAGCCTGATACAAATGCGCTATTCAGCTATGCTAATATCACTGCGTGTTAATTGAAGAGTCTCTACGAGACCGATTGGAAATCTGCTCTCGTACTACACCTTTTACCACTCTGGAAAGCATTTTCGACTCAGCCGAAGCGTTACTGTTGAATTCCGAGTCGTCTTGATGTACCCAAGGCCTCACTTGTAGCTTGTTGTACTCCCCACTATCCTTCCTAGAGGTTTATGCTAAACCTGTTGCTCGGGTAATTTGTAAAGCTGTGTTTCTCAACTTGTAGGATATACTATTGAATTCAAAAATTCTTTTATATAATAAAGAAAACGAATCTATTTTTTTTAATTGCTTGATAATATACTTGTTGCTTTTGGAAATTTATTAAGCGAAAAAGAACAAAATCTAATTATTGAACCCAAACAAAATATCAGAAATCTTGATTTGTTTTACCTTTAAATCTAGATTTTGCTTAAACCATATTTGTAGTATTTTCTTTCATGTCATAAATGAGTATTTTTTCTATTTACATAAAAAAAATAACGCACAATTCTAATTTCGAATCTTTTTTTCTTTAATTTGCAGAAATTTGTAAAATAACTAAAAATAACCTTTTTCATTACTTCATTTAAATTTTTTTCATTTTATTTTAAAATTTTCATTATTTCATTCTTTTTTTTTTCATTTAAAACAATTTTTCATTTTTTTCATTATTTATTTTATTTCATTAATTCATTTTCATTCAAAATTTTTTTTCATTAGATAATCAAGAATTTCTCATTATCAAGAAACTCATAAGACCTCGATATTTTTTGTGTCAGTGATCTTAATTTACAGGGTGTTTACAAAAGGAATACTAAATTTTTAAAAAGGGCCACAATTACATAATTAAAGAAATGGAAAACTCTTTTTGGACAAATTGAATCAAAAATAACATTTTAAAATGATCAGTGTTCAATGGGACAACCACCAGAAACTCGAACGATATTCAATAGATACTAGGAGAACTCTTTCTACTCTTTTGATTTAACACATTTTTTTTATAGGTGGAACTAGCACGAGAGGAGAAATGTGAATTCATACCATTTATGTCTCCTAAGAAAGTGATTTTAAGCGAAGACGGTAGAATACAAGCCATGGAATTCTCTAGGAACGAAGAAGACGAAGAGGGAAATTGGACTACTGATGAAGAACAGAAAATAACACTGAAGGCTAACTTCGTCATATCAGCATTTGGATCAACTCTCATTGAGGAGAAAGGTAATAAATATAAAAATTTTACAAAAGGAAAATCTAAAGTATTTTATATTAACCCCTGGGGCCTGGTGGCCGAATAGCTAGCGCTCTGGCGTTCGGTACCACAAGTATCGGGTTCAAATCCTCGGCTTTGCCCATGGGTGTTGTAGTGGTTCGAATCCATTTTAAGCCGTAGGTCCCGATCCTAATGGGATCGTAGAGCGCTGCGAGGGCATTGTTACTCGTCCGTGGCTTACCATCAAGTTACACTCGCCCCTGGGTAATGCAAAGTGAGTAATATCGGTGCAGCCCTTATAAGCATCCAAAGACGTCCATGTCTGTTTGCTAGCTGCATTGGAAAAAAAAAAATATTAACCTCTTAATGGATTATCCTGAATTTATTCGTATTGCGTATTTTCAGAACATTACCAGTATATTCGTATAAGAATTAATTTTTTAATTCTGAATCGAAAATGAATATTTTAAGTCTCACTCATAGATTGAAGGCAAACACGAGTTCACTTGTGTTATTTGGTAACAATCTTTCTATCTTATCTTAATACTGTTTTATTTACATTCAAATATTGGCGAGAAGAGACTAGTTACTTATAGCTATTTTTTTTTTTTTTCAAAATGAGTAAATGTGAAGACATTTTTAGTTAAAACAGCATGTATTATATATGAGAATCTCGAAAGCTTTGGCGATGGATCAGAGAATTATAGTTTCATTCGAATGTGCAATCGGAATGACGGAAGTTATACTTTCTGCTGCTAAAAAAGATAAATACAACAGAAGAAAAAAAAGAAAGAAAAGCCTGGCCAAATCGCAAAAATAAGGGTCGTAGGGATTTGGCGACTTATTCAATGGTGCTAACAAGTCTCTGATAAGTCGCCAAATGCGGTAACCGTCATGTGTTTGGCTATTTGCAATTCCCTTCACTTACAATCGCAACTCTTTTCTTGGCACACTTTGGCGAGAAGATTTATTTTGCGATTTTGCTAAAAAAAAATTATTGATCATAATTTTTGATTAATGCGTATTTTTAATTTTATTAAAAAGAATTATTCTACAATCAAACTATGTTTGAAAAAAAAGGAGATTTAAATAAGGGATTAAAATTGAATGTATTTATCAAATGAGTAAATGACCTACCGTTGAAAGATTACATATGTAGTATTTTAACAATTTTAAAGCTTCTGTTTCATTTTATATTATTAATTAATTAAATTTATATGAAAGGACATAATTTTACAATTTTACTATACCATATATTATTATATTGTATAATGTAATTAATTCTGTATTTTTTTTTTATCAAATTTCGAAAAAGTTTATTTACTTTATTAATAAATAAAAATAAAAATACAATCTCATTGCTATAAAAAATATATATTATTAATAAAAGATAAATTAGTATACACACTGCCGGCATTTTCAGTAAAGTGAATTTATCATTATATTTCTTTCATTAAAACATATCTTACCTGAAAAAATGTACATATTTTACATGAAAGATTTACATGTTTTACATGAAAAATCTTGTGCTCTTTTTTAATTTAGTAACAATAGTAATTTATTTCTAACTTGGAGGAATTTTAGAAATTCTGAGCCCTCTGATCAACTGAGTTTTTCTTATAAAATACCCTATTTCCTGTCTCTTTCAGTTATAAAAGCTCTTTCTCCTTTGCAATTGACCAACGACAAACTTCCAAAAGTCAATCTCGAAACAATGCAGACATCAGAACCATGGGTTTTCTGCGGTGGAGATTTGGCGGGAATTTCAGAAACAACAGTAGAAGCTACCAATGATGGAAAAACAGCTGCATGGCATATTCACAGTTACTTACAAGTACAGAACAAAAACTTTTAAAAAATTTTAAATACCAGGAACATTTCAAATAAAAGGGATGATTGTTTCTAATCTAATGACTAAATAATTAATTTGTAAAATATATAATGTATTTTGAACGATGCCAAGATATTGACTGAAAAAAAGAATGCAGTAATCCTTATATAGTTTTGGCAATACATAGTGCCCTTTCTTGCAAACAAATTGATCATTTTACCAATCAAATTTACTGCTCTCAAAATTAAGGTTTATTTATATGTTAGTACTTGTGCATATATGTTTATAAAGATGTGTATACATAGATACATCTAAATATTCATTACTGTAAAACGTTTGTGTACTTTTTGTATTGTATAGTATGTGCCTATGTATGTATGTTTGCTCACATGTATGCATGTATACTTGTTCGTGCGCGTGCATGTACGTCTTTGAGCACATCAGTATATATATTCAAGTATGTCTTTATATGTCTTTTATGTGCTTGTGTGTGTACGTGCGTGCGTATGAATGTGCGTATGAATGTACGTGCGTATGAATGTACGTGCGTATGAATGTGCGTGTTCATGTATGTATTCATGTATTCCTGTGGATATATACGGGCATATGCATGCATACGTATGTCATGTGCATGAGCACGTATGATCATGTGTAGGTGTATGTATGTGTGTGTGCATGCACATGTATGTATTTGCATGTGTATAAATGTGTGTGTGATCGTGCATATAAATGCGTGTACGATCATGTATATAAATGTGTTTATGTGCATATATGTATGCAATGTCCATGTATATGTAATGCATGTGCATATAAACGTGTGTATGTGTATAAATGTGTGTATATATATATATATATATATATGTATTTGCTTGAAGTATGTATATATATGTGCATGTGAGCATGTATTTGTGCATGAATATGCTCGCGCATATACTTTTATATATATGTGCATACGTATAATGTGTGTATGTATGTACATATGTATAAATGTCCATGATATATTTTATGTGTATTCATAGACACGCACTCATGCATATACATAGACACTCAAAAACGGACACACATTCCTACACATGCATACATTTATGCATACAAATGTACATACATGCACATTTCCACATATATAAGCACACATATGCATACATTTATACACCAGCTTTTGAATACATTTATATACATATACATGCAGACACATTCACCACATCCCCACACATATACGCACAGACAAACACACATTTATACGCATGTACATATTAAATAAATGTATATACATAAAACAACATACATACACACAAACGTACAAATATACAATATTCACACACACACAACATATATATATATATATATATGGACTTTAAATATGCACTTTAAGTTGATGTTTGCACATATAATCATGCTTACTGAAAAAAAATACAGATTAGCATGTGCATATCATCATGCATATATCTTTACCCACACCAGTACATCACAACTCATAGAGAAATACATATTTGAAGTACATAGTCCCTCACGTCTTTATAAACACACATGAAATTATATTAACTTATAAATAAAACCCTAATTTTGAGAGGGTGATTTTGAAGTGAAAAAGATTAATTTGATTTTCAATAAGGTGAATTTGGTTTAAAAAAGGAATTTGAATTGCCAAACCTTTATAACACGGTGGTTAGCTTCTTAAAATATCACATGCTTAGCAAATTTCTGACTTACGAAGTAAAGAAAAAATATTAAAAGAAAAAGAAGATTACGTTTCAAAAATCATAACTGAAATAATAATTATTTTGTGGAGAACTATTTCAATTACAAAACTTTCATAAAATTGTCTAAATAATAACATTTTTTTTTTGTTTAAAAATTGAATTCTGGTGGTATATTTATAACAAAGTATGCAATTCGACTATATATATGCATATAAATCAATGCAAACCATTGATTTTGTAGCTAAGAACGGTCTTAAATGTCTCTAAACTGTTACAATACTTTATTTTTTAAATATCCTATGCAAATCTAGAAAAGCAAAATTTTAGAATGGCGTTCATTACTTTTGTTTTCAGTTGAAATAAAAAATGAATTTGTTTAGAGTTAAGATTACATATGTATACCGTTTCTTAATGAAAATGTAAAATCTTAAAATCTTATTGAAATAGTAATTAAAACAATAAAACGAATTTAGAACAATTTCAGTATTCAAGTGATGTTCAACAAAAAAATAAATAAATAAATGTACTGTTATAGAGAACAAAATCGTTGAAACTAAAACTGTTTTACGTTCTTGGCTCTTTTTTTTATATTTGTGCTGTTTTTATTTGCAGTCTTTGTACGATGTAAAGATTCCTGAAACGCCATCTTTGCCACCATTCTTCACACCTGTGGATCTAGTGGATTTAAGTGTTGAATTATGTGGAATGACATTCAAGAATCCGTTTGGATTGGCCAGTGCCACACCGACGACGAGCAGTCCGATGATCAGGAGAGCATTTGAAGCTGGTTGGGGATTTGCACTCACAAAAACTTTCGCATTGGAGAAGGTGAACATCAAATGCATAAGTTTTAATAATTTTCTTAATCAATAAAGGGTGATATTCATTGACATTATAATGCCGATCCATTTCGAAAATTATTGAGAACAACTATATTAATTAATTTTAAATATTGAACTATGAGATATTTTGTTCAACTGAGTAAAGTAAGGGATTTAAAAAAAGTTTAATAAAATTTAAAGCCTATTTGAGTTTTAATATAATGCCATTTATTAATTTTTGATCAAGTTAATGAAAAACTAAATCCAAAGACAAAACTAATTACTAATATCAATAAAAATAAAAAATTACTAATTCTTGAAAATCATTCTTGAGTATTGTGAGTTAAGCCATTGTCATGATATATATTGTGATCAGAATTAAGGGCAAGGAAAAAGCTGATGATGATGATACTAGATAAGAAAGGAACCTTGATAGAGCAACGCATTAATCGGCCGCTTTCATTTCATACGAACTAAATTGTTTGTTGACTTGACTCTAAAGAAAATTCTTAAACAAGATATTATTCAACGCGCTATAGATAAGAGATGGAGAATTTTGGCGGAAGAGATAACTATTCCCAGTTTTCCAAAAAAGATAGCGGTGGATCTATTTAGACGTTTGACTGGTCATGACTGTTTACGTGTTTTGTATGTCTGTAATCGGCCTATGACTTTTGAACATTTAAATAATTGTTATGCACTTTCACGGCATCAGGATTATGGTCAAAAAGTACCGGAGAATCTGTGAACCGATGCTTAGGCACCCCATTTGTAAAATAAAATATATTACGATCATAGTCATTGGTTTTTCATTTTATCATAGTCACTTAAAATAACAAATTGAGATCGTTTAGGGTAAAAAGCTTCGATTTCGACCACGTAATACGAAATGATTGTTTTGATATCCTTCAAATGTAACGAAAAAAACGGTTATGTTTTCCTTACCAAAGGATCCCAGCAAAACATCTATTCTCAAGGGAAAGACCAAAGTCATTATTTAAAGAAAATTATACATAAATATTTTGTTTCCTACTAGAACTTAAAAGGGAATTTTAATAAATTTATTTATTATTTCTCGAGTTTATAGTAAAATTTTCTTCGCTACAATTTATACTGAATAATCAATCTATAATTAATAATTATACGTATTACTCGACAAATTGCGGTTATAAACAATCAATTTTATAATATTACGATTAAATTATTCAATCAAAAGCATGTCAGCCTTAGAAAATATAGTTTTGGAAAATTTTATTGAAAAAAATATAGAGTATACTTAATGCAGGGATTTATTTTTTTAAGCTAATTTAGTTGATGTGATTAATAGAAGTTTCGTTTTTAATAAGAAAACTAACAAAGATTTATGTTTTTAGGATATCTTTTATAACAAACAAAATTCGATTAAATAGCCTCTTTTTTTTTGTTTGATATATTTAAAAGAAATGAATGTTCGGGTTAATAGTTACTTTTGATAAAGTCTATAGCTACCTATAAATAATAGCAGTTGACCCACCATAGTAGGGTTCATATCACAATAGTTAATATCAGGTCTGTAATTATATTTATTATTTCAAAAATGGGGCAACATGAAAACAGCAAAATACTTAACAAACGAAATAGAAATACTTATTTTAACTTTGATGGATAAATTCGCTAATCCTAGAGGAAAAATTAAAGTTTGACAGAAAAACAAAAAAAATTTCAAAACAAAATTATTAAAAAAATAGGTAAATGTCAAAATGAAAGCCAATTTTAATTTATTTATTGTTCTTTTTGCTTTATTTTGTTTTAAAGGATATTGTTACAAATGTTTCCCCGAGAATTATCCGTGGAGTTACTTCTGGTCATGTCTATGGACCCGGTCAAGGATCTTTTCTGAACATTGAATTAATTAGTGAAAAAACACTAAACTATTGGTTACGGAGCATAACAGAACTCAAAAAGGATTTTCCTGAACACGTAAGTAAAAGATCACAAGAATTCAATGCTAAATTATTTTTAGAAAAATATAAATGATGATGAATGAAGTGGTATATGGGGATGTGAAGCAACAAGGACTATAATCCCCTAATCACTATATATATGAGCAGTTAGTTTTTTTCTTATTTTTAATATGTCACTCTCACAACGCTCTACGATCGTGTTAGACCGGGACCTATGGTTTAAAGTGGATTCCGAACCACTACAAACATCCATGGCACCGCCGGGACTCGAACCCGAAACCTGTGGTACCGAGGGCCAGAGCGCTAGCCACTCGGCCATTCAGGCCCCAGAAAATATAAAATATGTAATAGAAAATTTTAAAGGTTTATTTTTGGCATCCAAAAATCAGTCAAAATATAATTGAAAATATATTTGAAAATTTTTCATCTAAATTATTTTTCTGTAATCTTAAAATTTTTCAATTCTTAAGTATTGATTTATGATATTATGATACCTCTCAAAATTAAATCGAAAATAATAGAATTATCACTCTTGTTCTATGGAAGTTTCAGAAAATTTTCCCATAAATAGTAATGTGAAAAATCAACAACATTAGAAGACGAAAATCAAAAATTAAAAAAAGTGGAATTTAAAAAAATTGGGAAGAAATGTATGCATTTTTGTTGCAAAATTCTTTTAAATATATTTGAAGATATTTATTTAGTTAAAATTATATTCAGTTAAATTTATTTAGAAAAATAATGTTTTGGGTGTCAACTCCTTTTAATTCTATAATTAAAGCTTTTTAAATTTGTGTACGTTATTTTAACTAGAATAATTAAAGAAATATTTTATGAATTATTGAAATGTATTTTATAAAATATTTCAATATTATTACAATATAATTATTTAATTCCGATCATTTTAATGTATTAATTGTTTATTACTCTGTATTTAATTTGATATATATATATATATTGTGAGAATTGTACAAAAATATAAGTAATTTTAATTTATGTAAAAAAAAAAAAAAAAATAGATTGAAGAAAAGAACAATATTGTTATTAAAAACTTTCCGATTTTGCTAATTATTTATTTAAATAATTGAATATTTATTAACGAAAATCGGCTTATTTTTAGTTTAAAAATCCAAATATTTGAATGCATTTATTATTTTTTTTTTCCAAAATCTATCAGAGGACTGGATTATATTGTTAAAATAAAAAGAATAACAATTATCCAACGTAGTTAACGAATAGTAACTTATGAGTAGAAGTGATTATCGAAATTTATTTCTTTATATTTCAGATAGTTATAGCCAGTATTATGTGTACCCATAATGAGCAAGACTGGACCTCGTTAGCACAATCAGCAGAGGTGAGTGAACTCATAAAAAATATGAAATTACTACTAAATGGGATCCGGTTTTACCCGGTTACGGAAAAACAGAACATTTTTAGTTTTGCTAAATTTTATTGAAAATGTATATATTCGCAGAATTAAAGATTTCAGATTTTATCTTAAATAAATCTATAATTCAATAGTTTTTTTTCACCTTTAATCTATTGGCATTTATTTTTAAGAATATAATGGTGTTAGTTTTGAAAAAAAAAAAAAAAAAAATTAAATAATAATTTGTCTATTCGAACAATACCTAGTCATTGTCTACGATTTTGACTTGATTGAATGTCTATAATTATTGCTCAATTCTATTACTGCATTGAGTAAATAATTCAAAGCAATTTTAACCAGCATTTGTATTATTACACGAAAGCAGCAGAAAAAATCGCATCCTTCCTCGACAGATTTGGAGTAAGTCCATTATTAGTAAAAAGCTCTATTATTAGTTAGAATAATAGAGCTTTTTAAAAATCTAAAATTATTAAAAATCTAAGGCCAAACTATATTAAAAGCCTAAATGACATAATCTCCTATAAAAAAAAAAATAAAGGACACCAAAGGAAAATACAACTTGCTGTCTTCTGTACTAAGGAAATGGGTATAGCCGGAAACACAATTACCGTATTCACTAAACATGTAAAAACCGATCGCGAATAATAACAATTTACCGATGTTTGACTTACCCCAAATTCAAGAACTGGACCAAATTTTTATCTCTACAGAAGAAATTGGAACTCCTACTAAAACGACCACTATCACTTCTACAGCTCCCCAGAAAGAAAAGATAAATTTCCTCACCAAATCAACCACCATCCACCACCACTCGGCCAAACTCAATGGAAGATGATGAAATTAAATCCCTTCTAAATCTGAGAAAAATCATTCCAGAACCCTGATCAGGATGGATTCACAACTCTAGCCAAACATCTTATAGTCAAATTTCACGAAGAAACTACGCAAATCCAATATTTGCCAAACCAAACAGAAAAATCCTGTACCCCATTCAGCGAGATGAACAATGCTGAATCCACTACGAAAGCCCCTTAGGCATAAATTACAATTACCTTTATTGTTTTTCATCTTAGATGAAGATATGGGCGGAGATTTTTATTGTACTAAAATCCAATGTTACAAGCCTCAAATCAAATCATAAGAACAATTCCTAAACTAACTGTTCGTGATGAAACGCATTTAATTCCCTCAAAACGACACTGAAAAACCTCAAAATTGCTTTAAAAATTTTCAAACTCAGAAATGACCAGCTCCTCAAGATAATAATCAGAGAACTACCTGCCTGCACTAACAATGACGATATCAAGTTAGCCATCAATCTTAATAATTTCAACGTCCTAGGCGTCAGTCATATTATAGAAATCAGCAGCAAATGACCAATGTTTCTCTTCTTACTTAAAATCACCTGCTCCCTGCGGGAAAGGCGTATACAAAATATGCAATCTCCCAGACATCCCGTATCTCGATCGGGAAATACAAAGGAACCCACACTACCCCCTCCCCAAGCCGAAAATGATACGGATTCTATCATAACAATGAAGCCTATTTTCTAAAACTTCGCTCTGCACTCTGAGCAGGAGAATACAGCCCATCAACATTCATCCCTCCTCCGAAATCACAGAGAAAATGTATCGACTGCCTCGGATGGATCGTCTCTGCTTATTGGAACGGATGGCCGAATAATAAAATCAAGAAAAATACTCCTCCACCATTAAAACAACCCAAACTAAGGATTACCCAACTTTACCCCAACACAACCCCCGAGAACCTCTCCAAATCAATTAATCAAATCCCGATGAAATATGCAATACCCAGAAGATATGAAGATCTCTCTGAAATTCCTTCTTACGCCAGCATTACCGCAGGACAGATTAATCCTCCTACTAAATCAACAAATTCACATTCTTCCAGTTTAAAGCATTATCAGTTTCGACTTCATGAAGCAAATCCTCTATTTCTTACGCCAAGACGTCATAAACGGTCCGCTTCTTCTAAAAGCCTTTAAAGCATCTCTCCCAGCCCTTTAGGCAACGAAGGGCTGCGATAGAAAATCATGCATCATTTTAGAGCACTAAAGAGCCCTAATGTACAATTATTTTTTGCCCTTCTCAAATACTAAACAGTCTGACAACTAGCAACTGGCATGAATGGTATAATCAGTGGTAATCTCTTTAGTACTACTTTGATGGGTCTTGTAAATTTAGGCGTAATCCGAAAAAGTCAATCGAAAAGTCAACTCTAAGCTTCATAGTCACTGGACCCTTGAAGTTGGATCCTTTTGTGTGCGCATGGGATCCAGTGTTTTTCTGGCGACATCTTATCGGGATTTATTTCAATTTCCTTGGTGGGAAGGTGAGGCCTTAGTTACCGATATTTGGGTTTTTTTTTTTTTTGTCATTTTCCCTAAGTTGGTGAATTCTCTACTTAAGTTGTTTACACAGACTTCAGTGGTGTAATCATAAGCTTCTTTGATCTCTTGGAGTGTAAACTGAAGTCTTTCTCTGAGTCCAGCTGGGATGGAAATGGAAATTAGTCGTACGAAGTCGGTAGATTCATATAAGGTTTACAACATGTTTTTGAAAGCAATCAATGCAATTTTCGTTCGTGTAGCAAGCATCCTCTTTGTCAAGATATGCATATTTAGTAGCAAGTTTATGCTCCGTTAATGAAAATGGAGGAGCGACGGGCTTGTTGGCCTCAATGGAGCATTGCCTGAAAACAAAATACCCAACAGTTGAAATTTTCCAATGAGTTCGGATAGTGGAGAGGATCGAGTGCCTAAGCGCGAGGCGTTCATCTACTCAAAATAAAATATTGTGAAATAAAACACCTAAATGAAACGTAATTAAAAGTAAAAAGTAAATTGCAAAGAGAGGGAAAGATTTGCAATAAATAAAAATAATAATTAATAAAAAAAAAATAAGTGAATGCTTGATCGAAAAGAGCGCTCAATAAAAAAAAAAACCTGATTACTTCAACTTTGTTAACGAAGAGAGAATTGTTGAATGGGGGAAGGAGGACGCTAGATACATGACTATAGACAAAGATTAAATCCTTTGATCTTTACTAGAAAAAAAGGGGGAGTTTATTTTCCTCAGAGTTGATACAACAAATTGGAATGGTGCTCATGCGTCCAAGTAGTACATCTAGATTTAGGTTCACTATGGAAGTTGTAGGTTATGATACCCTCTAGTAGTTGGATAGGAGCCTTTTATATTTACAGTTGAGATGAGTAAAGAAGGTTTGGGTTTGCATGATAGGATTCTTGATAATAGCAATATAGGCGAAGAAATTTTTGAGATCTTTCTTGATGTGGTTGCTTGTTGTATCACTACTCAAATCTTGATGGATGGTTAAGTTTTGTACATACAACGACGCGCCATGATGAAATTGAGAAGATTGTATTGGAGGATTTGGACTTGGAGCTTATTTGATTTGGCTGTTAATCCCCATATTGGATTGCGTAGGTCAGGATGGGTTGGAGAACTTGTATATATAGAGCTTTGTTGAAGAAAGTTTGAAGTGTTTGGAATATTTGGAATATTAATGGAAGACTTAGATAAAAAAAATTTTAAGCATTTGTTCTTGATATTTTGAATATGATTTAGAAATGTTAGTTTTTTTTTCTTGCATAATAAAGGAGTTCCTTTAGGGCTCTGCGGATTATTAGGCAAGAAAATTCGGGTATTTTTAAAAAGTTGCATTATGCATTCATTTACCCAAGATTAATGTTGTAATACTTGAATTATTAATACATAAGTCATTCCACTTATATTTTATCGACAGGAAGCTGGTGCTGATGCTCTGGAGCTGAATTTATCCTGCCCTCAGGGGATGGGCGAACGAGGAATGGGATTAGCATGCGGTCAGGTAAGAACATTTGCAAATTGATTGACGTTTCAGTGTAATTCTGTTAACCAAACCATGACTAGTGTATTACAAGCATATTAATATGTTAATGGGTGATGTTTCGAGGTTTTTTTTGCTAGCGGTATTATGCATTGTAACAACTTTTTTTAGTATCGCGCATTGAAAGGAATTTTCCAAGAATTCAACCGATGTGGCAAGTAAATGTGGGGCAGTTATATCTGCTAGGATGGCAACTTTTGTTAAACAACTATTCTCATGTTCTATCATAGAATGTGATGTACTAACGTGCTTTTTTTTTTTTTTTTTTTTTTTTTTGAACATGAAAACCTTCTTAACTGTTATATTTTTAGTGAAGTTTAAGGACTGCGGTTTATCAAGAGTGATTGCTTTATGAAGAAAGAAAAAATAAATAAATAAGAATTCAACTAACCATTGATCAAAGGAAGAAAGATTATATATTTTTTAAGAATAGTAATTTAAAAATTCAGTTTATAATTTTATTTTTGAAAATATGGTATAATTATCGTGAATAATTTTGTTTTTCCATTTCAAATATAAAGAAAAATCAAATCACTTAATGACTCTTTAAGACGGAATTTTTTTTCTTTCACTATTATAATTAAGGAAGTTTATTTAAAATTAGAATAAACAGTTTAATGGTATAAAGTATAAATAGTATTACGTTAAAGTATAGTTTCAGATGCTAGTTAATTTCTGTTTATTGAAAATGAAATGTACGATAAGACTTAAGCTTGCAATATATAACAAGGTTTGGAATGTTTCAAATAATTCATAGATTTTACAAAACGAAATTTGATAATTATCGGACATATTTTTAGGACCCAAAAATTGTTGAAGATATCTGTAAGTGGGTGAGGAAAGCAGTGAAGATCCCTTTTTTTCCCCAAAAATGACTCCGAATATTACAGACATAGTAGAAATTGCCAAAGCAGCACATAGAGGTAAATGTTTCTATGTTTCAATTGCCTAACATGGTTAATTGAAAAAATATTAATTATAATATTTATTTATATTTTGTATTTACTGTACTTTTATTTTAATTTACTTTTATTATCCCTTGATTAATATTATCGTAAATTAAAATTATTTAGATATTTTTATCTAAATAATTCTTTTGGCTACCAAAGGACAAAAACCACTAGACATTCATTAGAGAATGTGTATGGAGAAACATGTCTGTCGAAAACCATCGTATTTGAACGGTGTTCTAAGTTCAAGGCTGGTCCGTGCAAGTTGATTTGGGTGACCATCCATAACCAATACAGTCTATAACAAGCGGACAGTAGGTAAGATTGGGTTGGAACGTCGCATATCCATTCGTAAGCTTTCAAAAGGTCCTGACATAAGCTTCTGCAGCGTGCAACAGATCATTTGGCAGGAGTTAGGCTCTCGTAAGGACTGCAGTGAGTGAATGCCCAAGGCGTTGAATTCCGAAAAAAATCAAACCGGACGGCTGTTTGTCTGAAGCACCTGATGAGTTTCAGCGATGAAGGCAACACGTTCCTTGAGCGCATTGTTGCAAGCGACGGCAGCTGGTGCCACCACTGGGAACCTGAGTCGATAGCGTCGACCATGCAGTGGTGTCCTCCTTCGCCCCAAAAGTTAAAGAGCCAGTAATCTGCTGGTAAAGTGATGCTGGCCTTGTTCTTTGATTATCAAGACCCATTACTTACTGATTTCAAGGATCCAAGTGTCTCCGTGCTGAGAAACACTTGATAGGTTACAACATGCAATTAAGACAAAACTGTCGGAAAATTAGCAAAGTACCATGGTGCAGAGGAAGCAAGAATTATTTCATTAATTTAAAAAAGTAAATTTATAACACATATAAAATAAAAGGCTAAAAGTAAAACTTATAAAAGCCATAGCTTAAAAACCATAACTTTAACTTTAATTGTCTGCATCCATAAACTTATACCCTACACACTTCAAGGGCTTTATACATCTGTACCCAACGTCACAACCAATCATATGCTTTCAGCATATACACAATTAATTATATGATGGAAGCATATGTTATATGTCGAAACCGGATGTAAGCAAAAGAACTGAAAAGATTTACATGAAAACAAATAACAGAATTAACTTGCCAACAGAAACGTCCTGGAAAACTGCAAAATGGGGTGATTCTGCTTCATAATAAGACACATCCCCATATCACAAAATGCCATATTGTAGAAGTTACAATCATTACAATGAGAATCACTCGAGCGCCTTACAATCCTGATCTCTTTTCATGCGATTTTCACGCCTTCTGTCCATTAAAAAAAGTCATTGAAAGGTTGATGGTTCCTGTAAGATGTAGAAGTGCAGCTGACAGTTTTGAACCTCTACAACCAGTAGTTTTGCCAAAGGGATATATTCAACCTGGTGAAGGCTGAGATGATTGCCTAAATGCTCAAGGCGATTTTGCATGATTGGAATGCCAGTATTAAAAAATCTTATGCGTGAGATCTTATCAGATGGTTAAATCCATATATTTTAATTGATACATCAATAGGAAGATCAATCATACATGAATATGAGAAAAATTCATTTTTAGTGATCGATTTCTTCCGAAAGCAGTCACTGATTTAAAAAGGAGTAAACTTGGAGATTGTCAAAGAATGCTTTGCTTGGCTGTCAAGACTGTTGGAGAGAATATCTGGGTTTCCACTTATACAGTAAGCAAATACTAGAGCAATTGTCAGTTATCCTTAGAAATCATCCGTAAAATAATTCCATTAAAATTAACATTCTAATACATAAAATGGTCATTGGAGTTTAATAAAAAAAAAAAATAAGAAATCGATTTGAACTTACAGAAAAAAGGGCAGGATAATTTTTGTCTTACAAACCATTACTAATATATTAATTAATTATCAATGCTAGTTTTGTAATCTTTTATGATTCATGAAATTATCCTAGGTAACGCCGATGGAGTGACAGTGACAAACACAGTTTCTGGTCTGATGGAATTGAAAGGCAACGCCTCGCCATGGCCAGGCGTGGGGAAGGAGAAACGAACCACCTACGGAGGTGTCTCTGGAAATGCCATAAGACCTATAGCCCTCAGAGCCGTCTCAGCGATAGCCAATGCTATACCTGGTTTTCCAATATTAGCTACTGGTGGCATAGACTCGGCCGATGCTGGATTGCAGTTCTTGCATGCAGGAGCAACTCTTCTGCAGGTTAGATAAAATTATATTCGATAATAATAACGAAACTTCAAGTTA
Organism: Caerostris extrusa; assembly: GCA_021605095.1. Lineage (NCBI taxonomy): Eukaryota > Metazoa > Arthropoda > Arachnida > Araneae > Araneidae > Caerostris > Caerostris extrusa. The sequence goes on from BPLR01007233.1 coordinate 38,162, forward strand.
CACGCGCCCTCTGGGTAATGCAAAGTGAGTAACGTCTGTGCAGTGCTTGCCTTAAGGCACCCAAGACCAAGCTGTCTAAGTGTTTGCCAGCTGCATTAGAACAAGATAATAACGAAACTGGAAAAAATACACATATCGTAGAGTCGGATTCAAGCTCATCTGTAGAATTCTATGTAATTCCTATTTCAATCGCATAAAATTAAACAATCCTAAATTATCATTAGTAAAAATATAACATTAATTACATTGAATAAAAATATGCGTACATCAAACAGATGAAGCTGATAAAAACTTGTATATTATTTATATTATTTTTACTTCAAAATAAATTTTTTTTTTATTTATGAACTATTTACATCTCTAAATTTTACGGAATATCCCCCAAAAATTTCTCAAACAATTAAATGTTAAATTTGAGGATTAAAAAATTTAGAATAATTTAAAAATAATTTTTAAATAGAATCGTTAACACCCTTAACTACCAGAGTTGATCAGCTTCTTCATGAAGGATAGGGATCGGGGTTCATTTAGGAAGACCAGATGTTAAATGCAAGGCGATATGATATAAACTATTAAGGTTACTTGTATATTGTCGTTGTTTTCTAATATGGAGATATGTGATCATATTAAAGCGTGATGTGAAGTGTTTAACATTTAAAAACGTCGTCAATAAAATTTTTACAGCGTTACCTTGTGAACTATTCTATAAGAATTACAATAAAGTAGTGACAGATTCGGCAAATCTTGCAGAATATGAAATAGATTCACTCAAACATTGAAAAACAGTTTTGTATTACTTTTATTACGAGAGGTAATTAAAAATATTAATATTCGAAATTCATTTTTAAAAAAAAAAGACATTAGAAACTTCACGTTTTAGTGAAAATCCGTGAAAAGCAAGGTATGGATTCCCAAGGTTATTTTCTACAGGGAATGCTACAACGAATACTAAATTCCCACAAATAACGTAGAATCTCTGTTGTATTGGAACCACAACCAATCAGAAGTCTATCGATATGCTGCTGTTCTACGACGAAAGACTTGCATATCCATTGGAAAGTCACCTTTTGTTGTGAATGACATCTGAAATCGATTAAAAATTATAGCATAAGACGGATCATGCAGAAATCTTTATATTTATGAGTGTATTTTTTCAATACAAATAGGTTTGCAGTGCAGTTCAAAATCAGGACTTAACAGTGATAGATGATTACACCACAGGACTTAAAGCCCTACTCTATTTACAAACTCTACCACACACGCATGACTGGAACGGACAGTCTCCGCCTACAATCAAGCTGCAAAAAGGAAAACCTGTCATCGACATTGAAAGTGTGGTTCACGAAGTAAGATACGAAAAATAAAGTGTCCATAGAAGTCTAGACACAATTACTATTGTTAGTTTTAATCTTACCATCACAAATTAAAATGTTTTCACCATAGAGGTTCAATACCTTAGAGCAGTGTGTCCTAACCAACTTTTTTCTTTTTCTTCCGTGCCCTTTGTTAAAAGTTTCTATTTATAAGTACCCCTCCTTCTCTTAAAATACCATCCATTCCCCTTTACCCAAAAGAAGTTTGTTTTTGCTAGAAAGTAATGGTAATGTTCTTAGGTTATCTATCAAATTAATCAATTAGAGCAAACTGATGACACTTATAGGTTTTTTATTTTTGATTTAACAATTTATTCAAAATTAAACACCCATTAAAAAAAAAAGAACGGAACTATGGATATTAATGCAATTAGCACCAAATTTAACATTAAAATGATTGTCTTAGTCAATAACACATCAAATAAAAATGTGGACGTCGGAAGTTCTAAAACGATTCGAGATATAACTAAAAACAAAAAAAAGGGGAGGACACAATTAAATTTTTATCATGCATAAGATGAGTGGTGTTAGTAACAACCAAGTATTAATCACAAGGTTTACGCGTATTACTTCCTTTTTGGTATTTTCCGCCATTACTTATATTATTTTCATGTATCCTCGAATGGTTTTTATTCTCCGAGTAGAATTCCCACCGATACTGTAGACAAGAGCAGATAAAACAAGAAGTACAAGTTATGGAAGATATGCGGTCAATTTTACATAATTTCTGCTATACAGATTTGCTTACAAAATATTTAGCATAATAACTCTCATAATTAAAATAAGAATATTAATAATGTGATATAGCTTTACGTATCAAGAAAAATTTAGTACAAGTTGATACTCTTTTATTTGGAGTACATGATTCTACCATATATTTCAATACAAGAAACATTTTTAAATTCAAATTGTAATGAAAATTTCAACATGGAGATAGGATATCTGACAATCTTTGCCCCTAAACATCACGGTGAAACGCGATTTTTGAAAGCAAAATACATCAATGTTTTGAAAACAAAAAGATGATAAAAATGTTAATAAGGAAAGAATAACATACAAAGAAAACATTGGATCTAAAACTATACTTTAATAGAGTAATACTTTTTACTTTAAATGCAATTGTCTCAAAACAGTGATATTCAATGTACTTTTTTTTTTTTTTCCTACAAAATTATTATAGGTTAAATTCTTTGCCTATAAATATAATAAGTAAAATACAACGAAATGAGTTTTAAATATTTGTTGAAAATTTTGATTTGTTTCATATAAATTTTAGTAACAAAAAAAAAAAAAAAAAAAAAGTGAATTTCAAGTTGCTTCTGGTTAAAAAAATCATATGAATAATTTCTTGAAATCTCATTTCAGAACAATATAGAATATGTATCCAATGTTAAGGTGGGGAAAAAAAAAGTTTCTAAGTATATTACTTAAGTATAAGTATACACTGAAGTGACAAAAGTCATGGGATACCTCTTAATATAGTGTCGACCCTCCTTTCGCCCGGCGAAGTGCAGCAACTCGACGTGGCATGGACTCAACAAGACGTTGAAAGTCTTCTGCAGGAATATTGAGCCATGCTGTCTCGATAGACGTCCATAATTGTGAAAGCTTTGATGGTGCAGGATTTTGGGCACGAACAGACCTCTCGATGATGTCCCATAAATGCTCGATGGGATTCATGTCGGGCGATCTAGGTGGCCAGATCATTCGTTGGAATTGTCCAGAATGTTCTTCAAACCAATCGCGAACAGTTGTGGCCCGGTGACATGGCGCATTGTCATCCATAAAAATCCCATCGTTGTTTGGGTACATGAAGTCCATGAATGGCTGCAAGTGATCTCCAAGTAGCTGAACATAAGCATTTCCAGTCAATGTTCGGTCCAGTCGCACCAGAGGACCAAGTCCATGCCATGAAAAAACAGCCCACACTATTACGGAGCCACCACCAGCTTGAACAGTGCCTTGCTGACAGTTTGGGTCCATGGCTTCGTGGGGTCTGCGCCACACTCGAACCCTACCATCAGCTCTTACCAACTGAAATCGTGACTCATCGGACCAGGCCACGGTTTTCCATTCATCTAGGGACCAACCGATATGCTCACATGCCCACGAGAGTCGCTGCAAGCGATGTCGTTCTGTCAGTAAAGGCACTCGAATCGGTCTTCTGCTGGAATAGCCCAAGAAAGCCAAATTTCTGCGCACAGTTCTAACAGACAAGTTCCTTGTACGTCCCACATTGATTTCTGCGGTTATTTGACGCAGTGTTGCTTGTCTGTTAGAATTTACGACTCTTTGCAGACGTCGCCGGTCTCGGTCGTTAAGTGCAGGCGGTCGACCACTGCGCTGTCCATGGTGGGATGTTATGCCTAAAATTTCATACTCACGGCACACTCTTGACACAGTGGATCTGGGAATGTTGAATTCCCTAACGATTTTCGAAATGGCATGACCCATGCGTCTAGCTCCAACTAACATTCCGCGTTCAAAGTCTGTTAATTCCCGTCGTGCGGTCATCATCACGTCAAAACCTCTTCACATGAATAACTTGAACAGAAATGAAAGCTCTGCGAAAGCACTGCGCATTTATACCTGTTCTACGCGATGCTACTGCCATCTGAAAATTTGCATATTGCTATCCCATGACTTTTGTCACTTCAGTGTATTACTTTTAAGTCATATACTTAGAAACTTTTTTTTTTTTTTGGAGGAAAAAAAACCCATCAAACATGGCAATTTTAACATTGTCGGTATGGAATCCACTTTTGAGTGACAGATTTTATAGACGATCTTTTTCCTTTCAGAAATTGCCCAATTTCGGACCTTTCCTGACGCAGAAGCAAGCAATAATATCAGAGTTAAAAGCTCATAAAGACTTATTAAATGAAAATTTAATATCAACTAGATCAATAAATAAGCCACAGAAACCCATACCTAAAATCAAGGTGAGTTAATCATTGAGCATTTGACAAAATTATTTTGCCAAATAAAATATGCATGTGTAATTTTTTTAAGTTTAAAACTTTTTTTTTAGAACATACTAAAAGGCTATGATTATATTTACAGGACGTAATAGGCAAAGCTTTGGATCATATAGGAAGTTTTTCACGTTTAGACTTAGCGCAGCAGGTAGTTGCAATAATAGATGAGGTAAGAAATAAAGTAAAATAAATAGAGAAAAATTCTTTTAAAATAATGACATTTTTTTTAAATTTAAAAATAAAAAAAAAAATCTACTGAATAATGCCAATTTTTACGTACGATTAATACTAATACTTGAATCCCACATTTCGGAAGTTTTGCAATTGAATTTAATTAACTGTAGTGAAAATAAGTATTTGATAATCAATATTTGAAAATTTAGAAACATCCGCAGCAAATTTCTTTCTTAAATTTAGTTATCTGTATTAAAGATAAAATATAAGATAACCATCAACTGTAATGGAATTAATTATTTTAAAATACATAATACATTTATGATTATGTTTTGCTATCGATATTAAAAACAAAGAATATTATTTTAGGACACCTGCATCAATTGTGGGAAATGCTACATGGCTTGCAACGATTCTGGATACCAAGCTATAAAATTCGATCCAGTAACTCACCTTCCTAAAGTTACAGATGACTGCACAGGATGCACACTCTGTGCATCTGTTTGTCCCATAATAGACTGTATACGAATGATTACAAGACAAACACCTCATAAGCCAAAAAGAGGATTACCTTCAGGAACTACATTAGACGAATTAAGAAGCGATTACATGCCAGCTCAATAATTGTGCAATAAATAGACCCCCCTATCATCATCAAATTAGTGTTTCTTTTTAATATTTAAAATAAACTTATTAATGGCATACATTGAATTGATTTTTGTTTTCATTTTCATGATTTAATAGTATTGATTAATCAATAATTAATGTGTTAAAAACATAGTAATTGAAAATCTATATAAAATACAGAATAGGGTATTCTTATTTAAAAATCAATATTAATATGGTATAAAATACAGGTCATTTATAAAATATAAACTTAATAAATATATCTCCACATAAAATGTTTTATGAATTTTACACACTAAATCATTGTTGAGATAATTAGTATTGTAAAGAGAATTTTATCAATATTAAGTAAAAGTGATTATAGGCTTCTTTTAAAACTAAAAATAATGTAAAAGAATGCCTTATGCGATAGCATAATTTTAATTGTTGTCCAATGAATAAAAATGCTCCATTGAATGATTATTTTCTGAATAGATAGGTTTGAAAAAAATTATAATTAGTTTTATTTCATTATTTAAGTAAAGTCTGTTAGTGTGATTTAAATTTTTTTATTAGCATACATTTTTCTTTCACTTAAAGATTTTCAAAATTTTTTTTTAAGAAATAAAATTCACCTGTAATCCTGTTAGTTGCTATGCTAGCAGCTAGTTGTGTCAGGACGAAATACCAATCTCTCTTTCTATTTACATTAATTTATTTACAATATTAGTACATATATACACATGGCACCCTGTGCCTCTTCTGTAATAGTATTAATAGTTAAAAAACCAAGAACCGGTCCCTGACCGTCTGTTTCGATCTGACGCTCTAGCGTTCTCCTCGTGGTCTGAAGATCTCACTTCATGTACTTACCACACTGGACCACACAGTTAAAAACCCAGTTACCAATTATAACCGCGACCTCTCGCAGTTATATAATAATCATTAAACCTTACAATCCTTGCATTGAAAAAAAAAGAGCATTCTAAATAATTAACAAGCCATATCTAATTAATTCATTTACATGCAGTCATTTTGTATAGAAGGACTACTGGCCCTTTACCCCAATTTCTTTCTTTTTAAAAGATTAATTTCTGCAATAATTTCCTACATTTTTTCACAATCAATTTGTTTCAAATAAATGATACATAATACCACAAATTCAATGTTATTTGCAGAAAAAGGATGATGATGTAATATCAAAAAATTTTGCAATTATTTTAAAACAAATAATGATTAAAAATAAATTACAAAGAGTAAAAGTTATCAAGACTTTTTGCATATGTACAAGACACATAAAAAACGACCATTGTACTATGTAACCAGTATACACAAATTTTGGTGGGATGTTTCATTCTTACAAGCTAAAATGTAATAAACATAAATAATTACTGATACAAAATTCACAGATAGCAAAGAAAATGACTATATTCGGATGAAGAGATAATTAATGTTTGGGAAGAAAGAGATGTGCAAAAAATATAAAGAAATAAAGAAAAGCTATTATACCTAAGCTGCAGTATTACACCCAAACAAATCATTTAAGCTACTCAAATATAGGAATCAAAATTCTGATTACTATGTTAATCAAACAGCAATTCCAAAAGTTCTTTGATATAAAATAAATGATTTTTTTTCTTTCTAAATTTTTTTTTAACTTGGAAAATGTTGTTACATGCACAATTAATTCCATAAATTTATATAAAATTTTGTAATCAATTTTAAACACAGACTTGGTTATGAAATATAAAACAGAGAACAAAAGTGATAAAAAATTAAAGTAACTGATGCCAGATTCTACTTGTAATGAAGAATTTTGAAGAGAAATGCCACCAAAATTGAATTTAACCAAATTAACTGTATTTGTTTCTCCTTAAAATGAAGAGTAGTTTAGTTTATTATACCTTAATTAATAATAATAAAAAATAAACATTTTTGTACAAGAAAGGAAAAAAAAAAAAATGAGAATCTGTCTTATAAAGGGTAAAAAAAGTGGAAGAATTGAACATAATGTCTTCACAAAGTATTTGATATGATTGTAATGATTTGAGTGGAAGAAATTAAAAAATAATAATAATAATATAATAAATGTGCTTTGAAGATGGAAAATGTTTCAATCTTATAGTATTGGCTGTTGATAGAATATAGAGATATTTTGAATTAATGAGTGATTTCTTAAGAATACAAAATGAAGAGCAAAATAGCCTTTTCAGACAAATATTAAATCTCAAAGTTCAAAATAATTTTGCTTAATATAATGCCAAAAATGTATACACAACTAAAAATCAAAATGTTTTGTATTAACACTAAAATCATGATATCTAACTCCAATTTTTGTGTTTTTCTCCCTCAATTTTATAAATAGAAAAATATTGTTCCATGTGTACACCATTATTGATAGACAAAATCAGTTTTATTGAAATTTGTATCAATCATTTATAGCTCGAAAGAGACAACAATAAAAAAGAAATTTAATAATAACATAAATTTAACTATTAATTGTTTTATTATTTAATATTTACAATTTATACACAAAAATTGTAAGAAAATCACAATTATTGATTATGAATATTATCAATAGCATAAAATTCATGAAGGAAAGGTTTAGAGTGCAAACACATATCAGATGGAAGAGAATTCATTTTCCTTAAAAGATCTTCAACATCTTCAATTCTTTTGGAAGCAGGACTTTGTCTTGCAATTCGTACAGCTTCTCCCTAGTGAAAGGAAATAAACGTATAAAATTACAGAATAAGTATCAAAATATTCATGCTTAATGATTTTACTGACATGAGAATTATAATTTTAACTATAATTAAATAATTATCCAATATCTTAAAATAGGAAAACAGAATCAAAATTTTTAAAAATTTCATACTCAGTATATTAGTTTGCAATAGAAACCAATTTTAATGAACAATCAAATTCAACATGCAAATATACTTTAAGATATTTAAAATTTTGATATAATTAAGAACTGTAATGATGTATTAGCAAAAATTACAATATAACTCGAATTATTATTTTTTATTTCTATTTAAATACAGCACAGAGTTTTTCAAACACAACTGTTGTAAATATTTCTGTGATGTTACAACAGAGAAGAAATAATTTACAGAATTAAACTGAAAAATTTTAAATGCCACTTTAGTAAAACTATTCAAATTCTAAAATTTTTTGTGATATATTTCAACTTTTTATTATGAATTGTTGCTGTTCAGTGTTCTAAGCAAAACAAACAAAATCTATAATAAAATATATATATATATATATATATATTATACAAAAATAATAAATGATATTAAATAATAACTTACCTGCAGATACAGTACAACTTTTCCTGGCCTGCAATCTGATAATTTTGTATGAATGCCCTTTTCTTAACGCAATCAAGAATTTCTTTCAAATCAGGCACACCATAAAATGCTATATTTTTTGTCATACCAGTTAACTCAATTTGTATTTCATTGTGGTCTGGTAAAACAAAAATAAGACAAACAAAAAATATGAGAGGAAAATTTTATTTATTCATAAAAAATTTCATAACTACTGTACTAATTATTTTGCCTATTTAACTTAACCAACAGAGAACAATTTTTCATTTTCACAAGATCATATTAATAATAACTTATAAATTAATGAATTATTAGTCATACAAATTAGACTTTAACCTTTCCCCCCCAATTATTATTATTTTTTTTTTTGAAAATCTGGTTATGAATAATATTTCTGAAATTTTTTATCGCAATGAATAAACAAAATGCAAGCATGGATTTGTAAATAAGCAAATAATGTTTATATAATAATAATAATAATAATGCTTATATGCAAATTTATAATATATTGTATTAAATAAAAATTGTCAAATATAACAAAATTTTGGAAAAAGCATTTTTAAAAATACCTCTTAAAAACCTAGTTTGGAATCCATTAGCTATTAATCTTTTGTCTGAGATAATAAGATGATTTCCAAATTCATTTGTAACATCCATTTTTGACATTATCTCCATCGCATCATCTAGTGAACTGAGAAAGAAAACTATTACTCAGAGTAATATGATGAATTAAAACCCAAAACTGTTAGAATTTATTTTTTCTTTTTCTTACAATTACAGTAATGCATTTTTGAACAACTTATAAATACTTTGTTATGCATTATTTGTTTATTATTATTCAATTTGATCACATCTGCCAAAAATAAAAAGCAACCAAATCCAAAAATAATTAAAGGAATAAAATATTTACCTAGCTGACAATATGAATGAAGATTCTAATGTCTCAGTCTCAAATTCATAGGTAGCTAAAAGACGATCATAAATAATTGCTTCTTGCAAAGCGATAACAATTCAACAAATACAGTTTATTATTTTTAGAGCAAATCCAAATCCCAGGAGCCAAATAATTGATAACTGCAAAATTTTCATCACTTTGCATTCCAAGACTAAATAAAATAAAATAAATAAATTTAAAAAAAAAATTAATTTTTTGTTTTGAAAAATTTGAAAACAAATCAGAACTAGAATAAAATTTCAATATCACAAGATAAATAATTTTAAAAAGCAAACTTATAATAAATAATGATATTAAAATAAACATATTGTACTTAAATTGTACAAATGTATAAGCTTCCTGCAGAAAGTTTTTTTTTGTAATAGTAGTAAAAGTTATCTTTCAATGTCATTTCCTTTATGGTATATTTATTAGATTACAACAGATAAAAATTAATAATAAAAACAATAAAATTATTTTTTCTCAACAGGAAGTAATAAATAGCTGAAAAATTTTACATAATAGGAAATAAATGGTTGATTTGAGCACATCACATTTTTGAATAAAAGCAGATAAAAAATAACTTGCACATATTACCTTGAATCTAAATGATTATACTCTTGGAAAATTTGCAGACTAAAGGTAATGTTTTTCTCTATACGTTTTCGTCTTTTCTTTCGCACAATCTTCTTTTCTCTGGTTGGAGTATCTTTGATATTATCTAAATTCTGACTAACAACTTTCCCAAGTTTATCTTTGTTTTTAATATTTCTATAAAAGAGAATAAAATCTTTCTAAAACACAATAAATTATCTAAAAAGTAAAATACATATTGAAAAAAAATATCATTAACAGAAGAAATTCCTGAAATTTAATAATGTGATAGCTTTGAACATGAATGCTGATAATCATTGCTCTTGAAGCCTATAATTTTTTTTTCAAACTTCAAGATATTTATTGATTGGATAAGATTTGCTTCATCAATTTAATTTTATTACTCAAATCTGGCAAGATCAAGAAGAGGTTGCTGTATTTTGTGGTTCATTTTCAATCTTTTATTGTGTTTAGTTCAGTTAATTAATTAATTTATTTTTGAAAAATTAATTTTAATTAAATTTTATGATTACCATAAAATATCAAAAATCAATTTTTTTCAATAAAGATTGCCCATAATTTCAAAAACCCATACAATCGCAATTTATTTTAATATCAAAAATCAAAATTAAAAGTTAATTTTATTAATTTATTTCCAAATACTTATAGGTTTTCATAGTATTAAATTAGTTACTCACAAAATAACAAGACACTAGTTCAATTGCATACACTGTTAAAATCTCAAGTGAAAAACTGAAATAATTATATTTTAAATTTATTAAAAAGTTTTATTATTTTTGTGCATATAATGTCTTTAAAAAAGATTGTTATGCTGCAAGTTAAATTGGTATATGCATACAAACAGACCAACTTTAAAAATTATTAGCATGTATATATTCTATGTATGTCATGTATCATTATCTATGTTAATATTAAAAAGTCAGCTATTTTTATGAATCTTCTAAACAAACATTTAAATCATCATATCATAATTATAATTGATTTATAATTCCATGCATAATTAAGAAAGAAGCTTAAAGTAATGAATTCTATACAAAACCATTAAGGCTACATAGAATTCAAAAATTTTTTAATATTGTATAATGAATATTCACGGACATTTTTGAAAGAAAAACTTTAAAAGACAAACAGCAAAATAAAGAAAATCACATACTTGGGATAATCTTTAGTGATCATGTTTTTATAAATAGCTTTTTCTTCTGGAGGCAAACGATTCCATTTTTCACTCAGAATCTGAGCAATCTGTTGATTACTAAAATCAGGATTCAGAGATGCAACTGAAAATTACAACAAATACAGCATTGTAGAAGAAAAGGGGAGTACATTTGCATATTCAAAGTTTTGTTTTAAATTACATCTATATTGTAATTATTTAATATTTGTACACCATATAAATTATAAACTATTAACTATTATTATTTCTAAATTAGAATAATATTTAAAAATGTACAGGGAAACAATGTTTGCAAATTTTAAATGTAAACTATTTATATTTAAAAAACTAAAAAATAACACACAAACATTTAATCATATCTAAATCTCATCATTGTTCGTAAAGGCTTGCTCTGTAAAATATTGTTTAAGAAAGGGTATCTGATTATAATCTAACACTAGAGGTGATATTTATTGAGGTTAAAATAACCATTAAGTTTGCAATATTGAAATTTCTCCAAGACTTAAATAACCAGGAATCAATGACTAACTAGTATCAGTACAAATATTTAATTGAAAAAGCCATATTTATTAATAATAATTCTAGATATTTAATTATTTTTAATGAGAGAAAACAATGCAATAAAAAGTAAAAAGCACATTAAAGAAACTTTGAAAATAATTCATCAATTTTATTAATTAAATTTTAAAAAGAGAGAGAGAGAAAAGAAAGACAGAGAAGGAAGAAAAGTACAAGTTCAAACTATACACTTTTTTTTTCTGCAAGTAGTCGAATTTTTTTATATAAAACCTATTTCTATATAAAACAATAACTCACTTACCATCAAGTCTGTGTTTTCGACAGAAGTAATCAAATGGAGTCATTTTTCTTTGATTTGGTATCACCTCACAGATCTCTTGTCTGTCTAAACATTCTATATCATTTGTTATAATATCACTTTTTCACTGGGTTCAATACCTTTTGGTTTCAGAACAGTAACAGGCTGTAAAAGTAATTTTTTTAAATTCAAATTTCTCAAATAATTTATGAAATCAGGGTGACCCCTTTAGACAAAATAAAATTCCCTGATGGCCCTTTTCTCGGTTTTTCCTAACAAATATAATTTTGTTTTATAATTATATTTATATTTTATATATATATATAAAGTATGATAAACCTTCATAATAAAAATTTTATGATCATATAAATGTTTTTAGATATTTATCACATTTAATAGTCCAAATCAGCACTGACAACCATCATATAATTATATAATTGTAAGACATATTGATCATATAGATTTCATACAAAATATAATTATGATGAACTTCAAAATGAAATTTTTAATTAAATTGTCATATATAAAGTTTCTGAAAATAGAAATAGCTACCTGAATTGCAGCAGCAGGGAATAATCCACGAGACCAATCAGTAGTAGATATTGGGCTTGATATATCTGAATCATTATTTGCTTCCATCTAGATGAATATTTTGAGGTACTTTATCAAGAGTAGACAATATTTCATTCACTTCTAGTAAATTTACATCAAGATTCTTCTCTTTATTAATGGGAAAAACAGCAGTGGGCAAATGGTCTTTATTTTTTACAAAATTTTGGCCATTTCTGGTTGGATTATTATTACGAACATAATTAGACAAATTGTTATTTTCAACAGCTGTTTCATCCTTTTGAGGAGTTTTATTTACAGAATCTAAATTTAAAAAATCAACAGGTTTATTAGCATTTTCTCTTTGTACATTAACAATCACAGCGTCTTGAATTTGAAAGCAGTTTTTTTCACTTGGATTATTTAAAATTGAAATTTCACTATTTCTTTCACTTTCATTGGAGTTTTTAACATTGTATTCATTTACACCAGAAGTATTTGACTTGAGATTATTATTGTCCATATTATCATTTGCAGAAGAGAAAAATGATTCTAGAGTATTTATATGTTTATATATATCATTGGGAGGTGTTGAAAAATTTGCAGAAGTTCTGGGTTTTTACTTGAAGGAGTCTGAAATTCATTTTTTTCTGCTCAATTTTTTACTCAGTACAAGCTTTTCTTTTGTATTGTTGCTTTGCAATCCAACAGTAAGTTGTGATTGTTTTAACTGAAAATTAGGGATATTATTTTCTTGACCAATTAAATTTGAGTTGTGAATTTCAGCATCTTTTTCCTTATTGTTTTCATTAGAGTTCACAGTTAGAACAGAATTAGTATCATTGCTTGAATCAGTGTTATAAAAAGTGTTTAACAATTTAGAAAGTTGTTCAGTGATAATGTCCTGTAAAGAGGCAAATTCAAAAATTAAATATACATGAATAGATAATCAAATTAATTGAAAATAAAGATACTTAGATTGGCATAATAAAATTATCCATATTTGATATACAAATATACTAAATTTTTATAACAGCTAAACAATTTAATAATTTATTAAAACTATGTTTTTCCCTTTCACACATTAAACTTCTAACTTATATTAAAAAAGGAATAATCAATGTGATGTTTAAGAACATAACAATAAAAGCAAATATGTTGGCTTTTTTATGGTAGGCACTTTAAACTATTTCTTGCACCAAAGGGAGAAAAGAGGCCGCTGTTTCAATGTTATATACGATGCAGCCACAATAGTCTAAAACACTGCACTCACACTGCAATAATGCAATTTTGAAAGAATTATCCCAAGGAAGAGATGGTTTTGCATGCTCCTTTCTGAGCCCTAACAGAAGGGTATTCCAGCCTACTAATTTATCATGCCTTACCATTGCACAGACACAGGAACTTTGACAGCATCATTTGTTCATTATTCATTAGCAATTTAGGATTGGAAACCAATACACTATATAGCAAACATCTGAAAATTTAAATTCATAATAATAGTTGTTTAAGAGAAGTTTTAACCAAAGAAAAAAAAAATTGAAAATATAATTAAATAGCATCTTTTATGAGCTAAAAATAAACTTACCATGTTATGCAAAACCACAGCAGTTTTATTTGGTTCATAATTAACATCAATATCTGTTGAGGGAACTTCAATACTTATGTAACAAATTGGATAACGAGATTTGCTTCCACCATCCAAACTTTTATTATAACATTCCTTCAATAGCTAATTAAATTAAATTAAATATACTGATTAAATCATCAGATGATAATATCAGAGAAACACATATATAATAAAGAAAAATTAGTAAATTCTTTTCTACAAATTTTATTAAATTTAATAAAAATAAAAAGAAAGGAAAATATTTTAATAAAAAGAGATATATATTATCATGAACAGATAAAAGCTTAGCTCTAAAGTAGAATGCTCAGTAGTTATTGTTAGTCTATTAAAAAAATAATTTAATTCTAAAAATCCTTGAAACTCAAATCTAGTGACATCAAAATCCTTGAATCAACTTCTTAAATTTAGTGGAAGTTTTCAATATTTTTCCTATAATTTTAAATAAGATATTACAAATTTTTATGTGATGCTTCTTTTGAAATTTTTATCACACTTTTGTATTCAGTGTCATTTTCGAAAAAAATATAAATTCTCTTTTTGAATAAAACAAATATCCAATTATTTAAAACTACCCTAAACATTTGGCATATTTTCTTAATATTTAATTAATTTTCATATAAAAAATATTTTTATAATTTAAGATAAGTAACCTATAAATCAAATTTTTAAAAATTTATGAAAATATTATTTTTCTCTGAGTCAAAGACTATTCAAAATTATTAAATAAAATAAATTAGTAAGTTAATTAAAAAAGTTACTAATTTATATTCAATTTATTTAACATGTGAAGATCAGCTTTGCACTTGAACTATGAGACTATCAGTATTGATGCTTATATTACTTAGAAGCTTACATACAATTTTCTACCATTTTCCTTGCCTAAATTTATTATTTACTGTATTTCATCCTCAGAAGAAACTGTTCACAGGTAGGAGATGTCAAAAAACAAGATATTTTTTTTAAAAGTGCTAAATTTCTATGGTTTTTTGCCCCTACCAAATAAATATAGAAAAATTTGTCCCCTACCAAATAAATATTGAATTATTAGCAGAAATATAAAAAGTAATTTGAATGGAATATATCATGAATATGAACTAAATGAATCAGAGCTGATACCCATATATGATTTAATATCTTGCAAAAATTTAAATATATGATTTTTAAATAAAAATTCTCTACAAAATTTATCTACTATTTAAAATAAAATTCTCTACTATTTAAAAAAAAATTCTCTACTATTATTGATTTCTAATTTGTTATGACTATAATTTCATCATGAATCATAAGTAAGGATTTCTTTAATTTTCATGTATTTTAATTATATAATATAATCATTTAAATTTTTATTACAATTTTTTGTTTTTAAAGGGAATTCAAAAATACTAACTGCTACAAGAATTAAAAATCTCAGGTTACAGTAATGATATTAATAATATAGATGTTAAAATTTAGCAAAATAAACTTTTAATGAAAATAAAAAACTAATAAATATTTTGCTTATTCATGACAATACAAATAAATAAACTTTTTATTTAATAACCTATAAATTGCATATTATAACAATGAATTATTTCACATTTCTATTTTATAAGAACTATAAAAGCATAATAATAAAAAACTTCATTATATTGAGCAAATATTAAAAATACCTTATCTATCACTTTCATTCTCACAGGACGTTTATTTATTGCAACAATACTACGATTTGATGAAGTTTGGCTGCATGATAAAGGAGAATTGCATTTTGGTAAAAATACTTCAATTTTTATCTAAACAGGTGCAAAAATTTATATTAAATAAATCATAAATATTATACTTTGATACATATAATTGCATATTTTAACAATGATAAAAAATGGACAATTAAATAAAATAA
Organism: Caerostris extrusa; assembly: GCA_021605095.1. Taxonomy (NCBI): domain Eukaryota; kingdom Metazoa; phylum Arthropoda; class Arachnida; order Araneae; family Araneidae; genus Caerostris; species Caerostris extrusa. The sequence continues at coordinate 54,223 of BPLR01007233.1, forward strand.
TTACTAGTAGAAATATTCTTACATTTCATTATACCAAGGTCATATATTAATTTAAAAGTCATATAATTTGAAAAATTAATGTTAAATTACTTCATTTTCATACAATATAATATAGTTACATTTGTTTTTGTTTATACTTATTTTGACTTGCAACAAATTTGAATAAAAATACACACAGTGATTAACTGAAAATGAAGCAATCAAATGTTTATTTTAAATATTATCTTGCCTTAAAAAATGGATATTCTAAATATTGCTCTTTTATTATAAAATGTCATTAAAGATCAAATGGTTAACTTTCTAGTACAAAATAACAATATAAAAAATAAACAATTTTCTTTAATATCTTCTCTTGTATCATGCTATTTAGTAATATATAAAATGTTTTATTGGAAAACTAATAGCAATAAAAATGGAAATATACATTGTTAACATTTGAACTCACTGGAAAGTATTGTTAAAACTAAGAAATTTTTCTAAGAAAATTTCTATAGAAATATTAATTTTTTTAATTCTAAATTCTTATTATTTTTAAAAGTAACTATGGAAATTCTCTAATAATAGTCACCATATATATTGGCTGCCTTAATTTAAGTATAAAAATAGCACAACTATTTCTAATGAAAGTTTCTACTTTTATAAAACTGAATGTATATCACTTTCAAACAAAGCAATTTACATCTTAGTATTAAAGGACAAGATATAAAAATTCATATAACATTAATATATGTTAACTTTACAACAAAAGAATTAAGAGTGATATTTGACAAATAATTTAAGGACTCAAATAAGTACCTGACTTTTTCATCTGTAAATTCACAATTTTCCATAAGATCAACAACATTCCCAAGAGCCAAGCGTAAACCACTAATTGTTTTATCTACAGCAGATTTCTGCCATATAAGATTCCGATCATGATACAAAGTAAATCAATTCCTAAATAAAGAATACTGGAAGTAAAAGTTTTGAATGCAATAAAAATAGACTAACTATTTAACCTTTTAATTAATATGTACAGAAAATACTTTTGCAGCAAATAAAAGTGTTACTTGAAACGTATAAAAATATGAATCTTTTTTATTTAATATTTAGATTATGCAAAAAAAGCTTGAATCATTTCAACAGTTAAAGGGAAAAAAAAAAAAAAAAATGCAGAGGATGAAATTAAAATATAGCCTAATTTTACTTAAAAAAAAAAAAAAAAAAAAAAAAAAAGAAAATCTAGATATTACAGTAAAATAAAACAAAAATATGCTGTCTTTTATATATATACCTGCATCTGGGTTACATCTGCTCAAAGAGATGAGACAAACAAAAATAAATCAGTGATAAGAAGAGACAGCAAGAAGTGGTGTTGAAATAACATGATATACATGTAAAATGGACTTATAGCCTCATCAAATGTCCAATAAAATTAAGATACAGCTTTTAAGTGATAAATAAAATAATTTGTGCTTGAACTTAAACTCCCCAGTGATAACAATGCATAAATATTGGTGATTAAACTTAATCAAATTTTGTATTAATGTAATTACAATTAATGATTGATTTTTCTGATTTATCTGCTTCATGCTCATGGGCTTCCTTTTTATGACAATATTATTTAGTCAATTTTTTTTTTATAACCTAGATTATATTATGCATATTATTGTTTTTTATTTCAATCTTTATTGTGTTCTTTATTTTATGAGTGTAGTAATATCATAAGAGTCTGAGTATAAACTAATTTGTTGGGTTATATTTAATAGTGTGGAGTTTAAATGGTGTGGGATTTTAATGGTTACTGCAGAACAAAATGCTGGTGTATAACTTAGTTGAATTTTGATGTTATTAGAATGGTAGGATATCACAGAAAGTTATAGTAGATTTTATTGGAAAATGATGTTTTAGTTTAATGGTTGATATTAATTTAGATCTACTATGGAGATTTGGTTAATATTGGAGGAGATAGTCAAGTTATTTTTTTTTTAACTAAACACCATCACAATTTAACAGATATTGATTAATTTTTACATTTTTATATTTACATACACACACTTACTAGTTAAAATACATCCAAATGCAATCAAAATATCTTCAATCTTTTTTAATTCTTCCTTTTTGTTCTTATCTGCACGATAAAATTGCCTTCTCACAGGCATATTATTAAACAAATTTAGAACAGTGATAGTTGTACCTAAAATCAATTGAAAACAAACATATATAAAAAGAATCATGTAAAGTTTTTTTGCATTATAATTTTTAAAAAATAATTAAAATTCTTTATGCATTATACTGAAAAATTTAAAATAAGCTATTACTAGCTAGATTTATTAACTATTATAATATAATTATTCATACTTATTTTTATTACATTATAAAATGAATGTAAAATAATATTTAAACCTTGATTGCAAGGACAAGGTTTTGTTGACAGTACATTTCCATTATGATCAAATGTGTATGTAAATCCATATTCTTCATCAATTGTCTTTGTAGTTATCCTTAAATCAGCAACAGCACATATAGCTGCCAGAGCTTCACCTCGAAATCCATAAGTTTCTATTTTATTCAAATCTAAATGTGAAGCTATTTTAGAAGTACAGTGTGGTTTTGCAACATACAGAATGTCTTCTTTATGAATTCCACTTCCATTATCTTTTACTTCTATTTTTTCCAAACCAAATTTTTCCTGAAAGATAATAAAAAAAATGGCAAAAGTGATTGATGTTTTTTGTCAAGAATTAATTAACATGAAAAAGTTACAAAAATTTTAAAATTAAGATTATGTATATCTAATAAATTAAAGATTATATACATCATAAATAAATATAGTATAATCATTTATTTCTTATCATTAATTAAAAAAAAAAAAATTGAGGCTAATATGATATTTTAGCAATAGAAATTTTATTTAATATTTTCTATATAAAATTAATTAAAATCGTTCAAAAGTACATTCAATATGACAAAATAACTATTTACATTATAAAAATTAATATACATATTTATATAGATATTTTTTTCCATGGAATTTATGTGATACATAGAGTGAATAGTCTTCTTACGGTTATTTATTTTTTTTTTTTTTTTTTTTAATTTTTTGATGGTTAACAGTTTCACAAGACAGTCTGATTGTTGATGTGAGATCAAGCTGTCACAATCAACCTTTTATTTTTATTTCTGAAAGTATTGCATGCCATGAGATCAATGATACGTTCACTTTATATCCTTTTAAACTGCTTGCATTACTATTATTTGTCATTCTTGTCTTTTTTTTTTTTTTTGTTAAAATGGAGTACTCATAGAATACTAATAAATTAGTTATTTAATTATGAATTCTAGACATTTTCTGTAATTAATGAAAATAACTGATATATTTTGCAAAAGGAAACTACAATATTAATAAAGCATATATACAATTCATATCCCCTTAAATTACATCTCACTCATATTCAGTAATATGTATTTGTAAACATAGATTTCGACATTTGAATTTTAAAAAGTATTATTACTTTAATAATTTTTGTTGATAATTTTAATATTTCCCCATTCTAAAGAACAGTTCAAAATTGTTATATTTCCTATTGCAACCTTTCAAAAATTGCTACATTTCTTCTCCTAAAAACACTTCACCAATAATTAATGGAAACAAAAATAACTCATTCAGAGATACATCATTGATTTGCACATAAAATAAAATTATCACATTCTATTAAAATAAAAATTGCAACTTTATGCATTTTTTATATCTTAATGTTGATTCAGATTAAAAAGTTTGCATTTTTTAGGAATGAGTGACACATAATAATTGTTATCGAGCTTTAACATTGATTATAGAAGTTTGAAACATTTCAATACGTTAATTTTAGATTTGGTTTTAGTAAAACTTGTCAAAATTAGAATTGAAGAACATTAATTTATAAAAAATAAAGATACAATTATTAAATGTATATAAAATGCTTATCTCGTTCAATGATAATATTTAGGCGTTAATAATTACCAGAAAATATAAAACTTCGTTAAAAAAAAACCGAACAGAAATAATAAATAATAGAATAGATAAATATATATTAATAGAATTCTCACTAATTTGACTTCTATGCTTGTAGCGTTACTGTCAAGACTGTTTTCAAGCAATTCTTTGACGACACTCTGAATGGAGGTAATAACTTGTGTACAAGACAGTAAAAATGAGATGATGATTTCGGTAATTCCTTTATTCGGTTCATCATTAATAAACAAATCGAAAAAAAATTGCGAACGTAATTAAAAGATTTAAAGAACAAATCGAAAAAAATTCAAAACATGAATATTTAAGGAAACATTTAAATTAAGTTATACTCAATAAAATAACAATTTTTAATGTAACGAATTAAATCAAAATGTGCGCACAACTTTGTTTATAAACAAATTCAACTATGGCGCGGCTGCTTTCAGTTAAAGTTAAACATAACTTTAAAGTTATATATATATATATATATATATATATATGATTCTCCATAATTTTTTAAACAAATGATAAAATTAAAAAAGAAAATAATATTATCGGATATAAATCATACTGAAATGTTCATTTGGAAGAAAACATTTATGTATTTTTGAATCAGGATTTATATACATAACAGCTGACATTTACATTCAGTTTTGTGTATTCAGCAGTTAAGCTATTTAAAGTAAATTAAATTGATTTACACTTAAAATTTAAAATGGAAGTAATGAGTGTTATATCAACAAAACTGTAAATTCAAAAAAATTCGTTAGAAAAATTTTGTCATCCGTTTAGCGCTATGGCTAAGCCTTTGGAGAATAAAAAGCAAATCCATTGAAATGTGCTTGCCTCATTTTTCAATGACAGAAAATCCAGTTAATCTAACAAATATTACTATTTTTAATGAATTAGTGCCTTTCAAGCAGGAATATAAATACCTGGGCCTAATTCTTGACTTAAAATTACATTTCTTTAATCACGTTAAAAATGCCAATGATAAGGCAACAAAAGCTTCAAATGCAAAATAACGCCACTTTTACATCTCACCAGTAGCTCTTGATCAAAGTGAAAATCTTATTATATACAGCTATAATAAGACTCATTCTTCTATATGTTGTTTCTGTTTGGATCACAACTGCAATTGTCAGACTGAGAAGACTTCAAGTATTTCAAAATCGAATTCTTCTAAAAATCAAATGTTCCATTACAATTTCACAGAGAATTATTACAAACAGAGCTGCGACTCGAAGCTATCCTAGATTAGGCCAAAAAACATTTTAGAAATTTTTTTTACAAAACTAAACAATATTAATAATCCGCTTATAATAAATCTCAAGAAATATTACCGCACGAAACTAAAAACATAAAACGTCCTCGAGCAATAACTGGCCATACTTTCATTTAATTTAAGGGAGTGAAACGCATTCGCTTCGAACCTGGACTGTATTTACAAAAAACATTGTTTTTTCGTACCTGTTTTGCCATAACTACTCATCGCTGCTTCTGCACAGTTTTTCTTATTGAAACCGTACTCGTTTTCTCAATACAACTATCCAAGTTCTCCGATTATTCGCCGTTGTTTACATTAATCTGCTTAATTTGTTCATTTGTTCCACCCATGCCCCACCTACTTTACTAGATATGTCTCCTAATGCAAAAATTTTACCTATAAGGCTCTTTTTACGTATTTTTTGTTTCAATTTTTACGGAGTATTGTACTGTTATAATTTTTTCTTTAACTTAATTTTTTTGCAACTCTGTTAAATTTGATAAATTTTAAACATTAATTTTGCAACCGAAGGTACGAGGAAAATTCTCTCCAGGCACTCCATAATTGCGACCATCTTTGCTTTGTCCTTTGTGAAAGAAATACTTCGTGAGAATAATAGTAAGAGGTTTCTCAATCCTTCTACATTAAATAGCTTGAATAAATTATACATAAAATCAGCCCTGTTTGATTACATTGTGTTGCTACTAATGTGGATTTTAAGAAGTAATATTTGATGAAAAAATTATGTAAGGTGTCTTGTTTAGAAATAAAAACCATTCATACATAACAATACGAATATTTAAAAGAATATGCCTAATGAAAACTTTATTTATAATAACTATTTGTAATAAGTTTTTACAACATAAAAGAAATTAGTGTGACTTCTGAAAAATTGATGTTGTAAATGGATATTATGATTACTAAATTGATATTATCCTACATCTTTCCTAAAAATATAGATGCAAGCACAAAATGTCATATAAAAAATTGGAAATGAAATTAGTTTAATATATAAAATATATGATTGCAAAAATTATAGAAAATATCATTTAATTTAAGTTATTGGAAAATTAAAAAAAAAAATATATATATTATTTTTTTAAATAAATCACAAGATGTTCCATAATTATATTCATTAAAATGTTGATAAATAAATTTTAAAGTTTAACAACATACTTGCAAATACTTAATAGTGTTGTGGATTTTTTATAACTTCAGATACTCAATTTTGTACTATTACATTGTTTTGTATAAATACAACAGTATTTATTGTAATAATTAGTTATTAAAACATAATATTAAAAGGCGCATTAGGGCGCGTTCTAGTCATACTAAGGGATTCCAGATGGGGAAATCATTGCTTTGGAAAACCAGAAAACTTGGATTATATAAACTGTATGAGAGTGTCAAGCTATTAGATGGAAAGTTTCTGTGGTTTCGTCTCTGTAATAATGTTAACATACAAAAAGGATAGTGAAGAATTTCTTCTTTCTGTAATGCGAAGAAAACAAATTAAAAGTGAACAAGGAAATGGTAATCTACAAATGTATGGATTATTTAGATATTAACAATTCTTTTACCGAATAAACATAGAAAAATGCTGCTTACCAAGTTAAATTCTTTGTTAAATTTCTTTTCTAATAAAAAAAAAATAACATATATTGATAATTTATTCAACCTCCAAAGCTTTTCTCACCAGAACATAAGACAGTTTCAGAAAAATAAATAGGAATTTTGACTTTTTATGTTTTAAAATTTCTCTGTCAGACATTGAATTTTATTATTGTTTTAGAATTTATGGATTTTCTCTGTCCATTGATCCCACTTTGGCTGTATATTTTTCTATCAAATTCCTCCCTTTTGTTACATTTAGCTCAATGCCTGAACAACACCACTCTAGTACGATGAGAATAAAAAGAAAAACATTTCATTAGTTGTGTATATTCATAGCTGGGTTAGTGAGGTTTGTATACCAACTATGAGTATTCACACAAATTGTGGAAACAAATAAACCAGATTTGATTTCTTTTCAGAGAATCTTTATTATTATTCCTTTCGTAATTTTTAATTTTTTTTTTTATTTTCTATCAAAAATATTTTATACGGATTATCACTTTTTCTTTTTCTGTCCGTTTGCTTTTTATAAACATATTTACACAATCTTGTGTGGATCAAAGTTAGAATAGCCTCACTGTAGCCTATGCACGTCGTAAAAGGCGACTAAAATGGATACCTAGTGCCCGGGGGTATTGCCGGGTGGTCAGACTTCAGGTAAGTCAGACTTCTCCCTTTGAGTATTTCATGTCTTTGTGATGCAAGGTCAAGGACAAAACGAAGCTGAGTTTTACTTTTATCATAACTCGTCAACGGGTTCACTGACTTGATTTAAATGTTGCTATCGACCAAGTGGGATAAGAAATAACAACAACAACATATTTACACAGAATTACAAGTATCAACAGAAAATGAGCACTCATTAGCATAAAAATTAGCTCATCAAGAAGAATTAATTGGATTTCGTTATCTAAGAAAAATTACAAAAACTTGATAGAAAGATTTCAGCCAAGCACACATGCAAATAATAAAAACTGCAGCATATTTGCATATTACATAATAAAAGGCGTTGGTGTGAGTCTAATCTTGCTTATATATAGACATCCTGAAGTACTCTGCTGGCAGCTTATCTATTAAAGAAGGATTTTTATGGCCTTACATGTCCTTACACCTCAAATGAAGAAAATTCCAGCAGCTGTTGGAGATGAGGTGAAGAATTATTTTGGTCAGATAAATGAGTTACCTTCCATCTGCTGATTTTAAAGAAGTTTGGGATAAGGTAATTTATTCGCCATTGAACATTCGTCCCAAATGATTATTTTACACTGCTTTAAAAGTTTACCACGTCCAGATGCTTTTGATTCATTAAATACTGGAAATTCTTTGTCTGCAACACCTAATGACAGTTTTAAAACAGAATGTGGAGCTCGACCTCCTTATATTAACGTTGCTGCAATTTCAGTTGATGCCTAATGTAAGCGCAACCTCTCTCTCTTTATTTTTCCATTACTTCTTGTTGCATAAAAATAGATTACTAAATCAATACCTTTGTTCACATGATCCATAAGTTTGATTTTGGCTTTTTTTTTAAAAATATTTTAAGCCATAAATTGCAATAATTCTTCAATATTATAGCTTTTATCTTTAATATTTCGGAAATTCCAGGAATTGATTCAATCTTTTCGTGGTGTTGCTTTCTGAGTTCAATTAAAAGTTGGATTGCTTATTGCTAAATACTTGTCTTCCACACGGATAAGTGTTTGATTAAATATCTCTTCATTGAACTGGATATTTAATTCTGAACGAACTTGTCTCACCTGATGAGATGCAATACATCATTGTTCGGGCTTCCTTTAAATTTCTTACATAATTTATTTGAATTCGGTTCACTACACGTTGCCAATATTATTGCAAATTGATCTCTCACTTGCTCTGCTGTTATTGTCAATGCAATTTCTCGAAGTGCCAACCCCCAATAGTTATCATTTTTCACTAACCATAAAGGCTGATATGATTCTCTGTTCATTTTACACACATATCTATCAACTTTGATTAAATATGTGAAGCATGTCATTCAACGAATCTTATTTACTAGTGTTTGAAGATAAAACCAATCAGCATTTTGGATGCGCCATATAAACTCGTTCCAATGCATCATTTTTGAAGATTTCTTCTTGACATTTGACTGGAGTTCCTTGCTTTCTTCATTGAAAGATTCATCTTGTTGCATTCCATGTGTAATATGATGGTACATTCGCATATAACAACCTTCTTGCAAATGGATCACTTTGACAAAGATCGAAAATACAATTAATGTCGCATTCACAGGTGGTTTAATATCTACTTTCTCTAAATTTTCTCTGGTAAAATGTAGTCTTTGGCCATTTTCTAAAGGCACTGTTAAAATGAACAACTCTGGTTGTCGGCCATGTATTGGGAAACCCAATATTCGCTAAGCCGCTTCATTATTTATCTCTCTCTCTATATATATCCGTTTGATATTGAAGAATTTACTCTTTCGGATCTTGTTCTTTGCTTTCTCTGATTATTCCGAGTACAGTCATATCACTACCTTTGTTAAAACATATATTTGATAGATTTCACTGAGTTTCAGTACTCCACATGTATGCGCGCTTGAAACATTATTGAGAGAAGCGGATTGCATGGCAAAAACCGTTGATTATCTACTTCTGTTTCTTGGTTAACCAGCATTCATATTTTGGCAGCAAGATCCCTGTTTTGCCGAGATCGTCTAACGTACTTAGGATATCTATCTTTTCTTGTTTGTGTTTCATTCAAATATGGTCTCGGAAATCTTTTTGTACACTTACCTTCATGGTGAATTCATATTTAATCTTCGACATGGACCGAAAATTGTTATGCTATTTGCTATATAACAACATTTTGCAATTATAGCGTATAATTCTGGATCCTCTTCCAGATTACCAAATTAAGCTTGAATTAATTAATCAATTTGATTTGAACGGATTTTATCATGTAACCAAATTAAATTGTAAGGATGAAGTAAACCTCTTTTCTGTATCCATCATATACCGGTTCCAAAAATATACTTTTCTATGACATCCATGCATTTCTTTTGCTTCTGTCGAAATATTTGAGCTATTACGTCATGTCATTCCATGGGAGCTTTTCCATAAAGCATATATATATATTGTTGTCTTCTGTCTTCTTTTTTTCTGTTCCCATAAATTAACACACTTTCAGTTGATGTATATAAAGTATTTATTCACATTCCAACAATACGTATTCGAGCAACTGCCCGCCAACCACACTCACGTTCCTTCTGCTGCCCTTGCTGTTACATTTTCATCCCCGTATAATACATTCGCCTTATATGGAGTTACAGGAGGAGGAGTTATGGAAGAGCCTCTTGGTCGTGGCGCCACCTATTGTCATTTATAATGACAAATAGTTTACAATATATATATTTATATATTATCGAATAGACATATCTAATTGCAAATGAATGCTATGAAACTGTAATCTCTATTTCTTTTGTTTCACACTCCTCGTACGTTAATGTTTTGTTCGCGCACTTATGGTTGTTATTTTCAAGAACTTTACTCTTTGGGACTATACTTAGTTCATTTCGTAATCTTATTTCTTCAACAGATTCTCTATGTCTACTCGCTGAGTGTCTGCCTCAATCGCTTTCTCTAGTTTCTTCACTTTGTGCATCTGTTAAGTTTTCTGTCAATCTATTCTATTATCTTTTCTCTCCTCATCATCTGTTCATTTTATCTCTATTCCTACCTTTGTCTTCTTTTCGATTCGCCATTTGGAAAATCTCCTCTTCTTTTAGGTTTCGGCATCTTGTTAAATGTTGCTTGACACACTAAAATTCCATTTAAGGATGATGGAAGAAAAATTCTCATATACATAATGGTTAATTTTTGTAATGGCCGTATTTAATTGCAAAATATGTAAAAAATTCCATTTCGTTTTAAAAATAAATGCATTAAAATATTTACAAATTAGAAATAAAAATAAAAATAAAATATTAGGTTTTCATAATAAACACACACAAATATAATGGGCTATAACACCAAAATATTTTATTAATTGGTTGGTTGGTGTTTGGATTCCTACAGCCTCCTAGCCCTAAATAGTCTCATCTCATCTGATAGAACAAAGTACAAACAATTGATTATTATGTAAATTGGCCAGAATAACAGAAAATTTAAGTTAAATTGAATAAATTATTAAAATAAAACAGGATGAAAAAAAAAAAATGCTAAATTAAAATATTCCTCGTCTTCCTAATATTAATATTAGGATCATAAATTATGACTTCCCGAATTGCGGAGTTATATCTTGTTATGAATAGAATTAAAGACATTTTCGAAATGTGCTTAAGGAAGTCTTTAAGTGGATGAATATTAATGGCTTGCTGGACTTCGAATTTCTCATGTACCATTTAGTTGTGGTGATTTGTCTGAGAGTGATGTTTAGTAGGAGTAAGACAATCGTTATGAGTATTAGCTTTATAATTGAAATTTTGAATATTCTAGTTAACAGTGTTTTCAATAACGGAGTTATTATTGTTATTAAGTTGGAATTGGTTTTCTTGTTCATTTGTGATAATCTCGGCTTTATCTTTATCAGAGTTCTCTATGGCCACTCTCTAAAGTTTAAAATCGCTCACGTATATGGCCGCTGAAATTTGGAGTATTTTTAAGTACTTTACGAAACCCCATAGAAAAACCCCATCCCCCATAGAGATCTGTCTTGTGGTTGAAGTTCCATTAATTTATCTTCCCAAACTTTGTCAGAGTGGGAGCCTGAATTGGCGAGTGGCTAGCACTCTGGCGCTCGGTACCACGGAATCCACTTTAAGCCGTAGGTCCGGTTACCTTCGAGTTACACGCGCCCCCTGTGTAATGCAAAGTGAGTAACGTCAGTGCAGTGCTTGCCTTAAGGCATCCAAGACGTCCATGTCTAAGTGTTTGCCAACTGCATTGGGAAAAAAAAAAAACCTTGTCAGAGTAGTTTTTAAAAGCAGTTTTGATGTTTTTTGTTAATGCGGTTGAGAATAGTTTTATAATTAGTATTTTTAGTAGTCCGCTAGCGCTTTTTTATCTCAAATAAAGATAAATTAAAATAATAAATAAATAAATTACGGATTTTAATGAGAGTTTGGGTGAATTAGGTGCAATTTGTGTGAATCCATTATTTATTTTGATTAAGAAAAGATCTAGAAGATCTATCAGGTGGAAGTGATATTTAACTGCTGCTGGAGAGGACGTCCACACGCTATCAAAGAAAAAGGTCATCGGAGACTGTCTCGCATGGTGAAGCAAAACCGGAGCCAGACAGTGGCTCAGCTGACAGCCCAATACAATGCAGGGCCAAGTAGAATAGTATCGGAGCACACTGTTCAGCGGACACTGTTGGATATGGGGCTACGCAGCAAACGTCCCACTCGTGTGCCTTTGCAGACCAAGGGTCATCTCCAACTGCGCCTGCGCTGGGCCCGGGAACATCGTGACTGGTCCATGGATCAGTGGGAGAGAGTTGCCTGGTCAGATGAATCACGGTTTATCATTCATCACGCCGATCGCCGTGTCAGGATACGCCGTCTTCCAGGCGAACAGTAGCTCCCTCAATGTACAGTAGGTCATACACAGGCCGGTGGTGGCGGTATTATGGTTTGGGGGACGTTCTCTTGGGCGTCTCTGGAACCCGTGGTTGTGGTAGAGTAGACCATGAATGCTACAGGGCATCTGAACATCATTGCGGACTAGTTGCACCCTTACATGGCCTCTGTTTTTCCAGCTGGAAATGGAATGTTCCAACAGGACAACGCCCCTTGTCACAAGGCTAAAATTGTGGTGGAGTGGTTCCAGGAACATGATGCTGAATTCCAATTAATGTCCTGGCCGTCTAACTCACCGGATATCAATCCGATAGAACACATTTGGGATGTCCTGGGACAGCAGCTCAGTGTTCAAAGACCACCAATTCGCAATATCTCGGATTTGCGTGACCGTTGCTTAAACATCTGGTACAATCTGTCTCCGGCCATCCACCAAGGACTTGTGGCATCCATGCCAAAGCGGGTTGAAGCTGTGTTGCGCGCCAAAGGTGGGCCAACTCATTATTGACAGGTGGTTATAATGTTTTGGCTCTTGAGTGTATATATATATTGTTATCTATCTATCTAAATTATATATATATATACATACATACACCAGTAAAAACTTACAATGCATACACACAAAAATATACGCATACATTTACATTCGGGCACACACACACACATATATATATATGATATAAAAAAAGGCTTAAATATGCTCAAACTTACTCTATACAGGTACATCCCTAAGCATGCACATATACATTCTCATTGACATATACCCACTCACGGGTAAACGAGTACATGCATATCTGCATACAAATACAATTGTATACGTACGTAAGTAAATATACACTTTTAGTGTAGGGTGGATACATAATCATGCTATACTATTCATGCATATATTCATAATAGAAAAAATGTATTAACATGCATATACTCATGTATACTTAAATATACAAATGCATGTATTTCATGCAGCATGTATGTTCATGAGTATATGCATGTATGAGTATATGCATGCTTTGTTCATATCAGTATCACTAATCATTTTTTCTTTCTGATGCAGCTGGCACCTAGACAGCTTGGTCTTTGATGCCTTAAGGCAAGCGCTGCAAATACGTTACTCACTGTGCATTATCCAGGGGTGCGTGTAACTTGAAGATAAGCCACGGACGTGGAGATAAGTCACGGACGCTCTACGATCCTATTAGACCGGGACCTACGGTTTAAAGTGGATTCGAACCACTACAAACATCCCTGGCACTGCCGGGACTCGAACCCGAAACCTGTGGTACCGAGCGCCAGAGCGCTAGCCACTTGGCCATTCAGGCCCCTGTCACTAATCATAAAGAAATATATATTTAGAGGAACATATGCATATATGTCTTTATAAACGTGAATATATACAAATATTAATTTATAAATAAAACCTAATTTTGAGAGGTGTGAATTTGGTTTGCAAAAAGAAAAATTTGAGTTGCAAAAAGTGAGTTTGATTTGTTAAAATTTGAATTTGATTTGCAAAAAAAAGGCGAATTTGGGTATCCAAACTTGTATATAATTTGTTATTTTTCAATAGGATTATGAAATTAAAAAAAAAAATGTTCATGATACTGTTAACTTTCGGTTTCGAAATAGCTATTTCAGTTCTATAGCTATTTTTTTTGACAATAACACATTGTCAATATCCCTTTCAGTCTCTTTGCTTCTGAAAGCAGTGACTGCAATTAATGCTGCCAGTCTTAAGAAATTTTTTGTGATATAATTGCTGATATCAAATGTTATTAAAATGAAAAGCAAATAACAAAAACTATCAATGTCAATTATTTTTAGAGGTAGAAAATTTAGACATATGTTTTCAAATTTCATGAACGTAGAAAAAAATTGACATTGGTAGTTTTTTGTTATTTGCATTTCATTTTAATAACATTTGATATCAGCAATTATATCACAAAAATTTCTTAAGACTTGATGGAAAAGATATTGCAGATTTGTAGTATAGTATTGAAAATAATATTTATATTTAAAGATAAATAATCAATGACAAGTAATGTGGGCAATAAATACTATATTATATCTTATTTTAATTGTATTATTCATATATTTTTATTTATTTATTGAATATTCGCTTGTATTTGGATATTACAAATATAATTTAAATATTCATGGGCACACTTTTTATAGACAATTTTGCTGCACATTTTTTCACAAGCACCATGAAATATAATAATTAAATATTGTATTCAATGAAATTTCTCACCTTCAGATAAATATACATACATGTCCTAAAGTTAAACAATTTCCCTATTTGATTCACGTAAAATAAATAAATATAAAATCCTTATAAACATCAAAGACTGGTTTGGTTTGTCGCTCTATGGTCATTATTTGCACACTTTTTGGCTAAATAGGCCGGTATCTGCAATTTAATGTGATTCCTAACCACCAACAAACATCCATACCACCACCAGGATTCAAACCTAAAGCCTCTGGTATGAAAGGCTAGGCCTCAAACATCAAGTGAGTGCAACATTTTAAATTCTTGTTTTGATAAACATATCTAATAAAAAAAAAATTTTGTAATTGGATTTGCAACTGATCGATAAAAAAAAAAAAAGCATTGTTTTTACTTTTTAATACATTAAAAAATGCATGCTAAATGACAAAAATTCGTGCAAACATCCCACCAAGAAACTATCAGTTGAATCCAACCCCAACCCAAATCCGATCCTTCCTGAACCAGATTAGCATTTCACACTCTAACAGACACACTATTAACCGGCCACCCCTCGAGGCTTCCAGATCTGCGAAAATGTCGCTCGGCAGACAGTGCCGGACACCGGAGACCATCCTAAGCCATGCATGAAGGTGGTGTCGGTAGGTGACTTGACCCATCGGACCGCCTATTAGGCAAAAAGGAACCGGAATCCGGAGCCAGCTCTCTCTCTCGCGCGCGAGTGTGGTATGATATCGATTGGAGTGGATTCGATGTACCCGCCCTAGGATCACCATGGCAACGACTCCCCAGCTTCTCTTTACGCCCACGTCCTACAAAATCACTACAGAGCTCTGATCTTCCCAGTGATGGGCCCTCCATGGAAAATCTGACCTCAGGTGGCTCTGGAGCAGAGACTTTCTTGTTGATTTTGTTAATAACAGGGAGCTGTTTGTCGATTCGTGTGACTGTAACATCCGTCGTCTCTTCTGCTTGCTTGCAACCGATGCGTCAGAACGTAGTGACACCTTTCTTTGCCCCGTCAGTGTCGATTGCTCTGGTACAGAGTGATCGAATAAAGTACGGTTACAGCATCATTTGCTTTTTCTCTTTTCTCTTTCTCTCTCTCTCTCTCTACCAACCTCTGGTGTTCCCGGATCGCACATGAATCGAAGCCATCATCTGTACTTGATGATCTCTACATTGCTGTGAAGTAAGTGATGATAATGCTTGTTTCTAAAAAAAAAAATTCTATTTTTTTTTTCTTTCTTGCCTACATTTTTAAGATGGCGATTCTGCCGGCTTCTGTTGGAGGATGCCTAGATAAATATATTGAAAGGATTATAAAGGATGACTCATTATCTTTTTTTTTTGTATGAGTACTGTTTCGATAATGCACCGCAATGTTTAATTTTCGCTGATAATGATTAAGTTTCTAATCAATCTTTTAAACTGAATTAAGAAACGAACGACTATTTTTTTTTTATTTCATTATTATGGAATTGAGGAATTTACAATATAAATAAGAATTGTGAATATTACAGAACGATCATGTGATGCACAAAAATTATGCTGTTATCTGCAATTATCACTTTATTTTGTGAACTAGAAATTCGAAACCATGAAATAAAAGCACTGATGTTTTGAGAGCGTTTCGTAAAAAGTGACAGAGGCATAAATTAACCTACATTTTATGTTTATGTATGAACAAATATTTGGATAATGCACAAAGTTCACTATCTATTTTGATGATTATTACATTTATCTCACCTCGCATAAAACATTATCCTATTCAAAATGTGAGAAAATTTATTTATAGCTATTTGAACAGAAGAATAAATGATAAATTATTTGACTTAATTTGTAATTCGGAATATATATTTTGAAATTTTGTAAGGGAATTAGCAAAATAATTTTACAATTATTGTAAAAATAAAGATTATCAGAAAAAAGGCAGAATCATGTTCATTTTTCAAGATTTATGCTGGGATGTTCGGATAAATTTTGAAACTTATTCTGATTAATGAAATGATTCATTGTCTATCAAATAGTACATAAAAGGGGAATTTTCAACATATATTTAGAAATAAGCATTTGTATTATGATTAGTTTCAGAATTTCATTATAACACTAGATGTAAACATTCCTAAAAACAAATATATTATTTAGTAAATAAAATATATAATTTAAATTAATTTAGCTTCAGAAAAATTTCGCCAAATACTACAGAAGCGTACTCTATCTAATGAATTAAGCCATCAAAGAGAAGGCAATTTAGAACAATTTTTAATTTATAATTATTTATGTGCATCATTTATTGTATATTTCTGAAAATAGTTAGATTTTAATAATAGAATATTTTGGATATTCGGAAATTCATTATTTTGTTTCTAAATGTAACGTTACTACTTCTGATAAAAAGTAATATATAAATTCTTTCAAAATTATTTAAAACTTCATTTAAAAGCTTAAAATATTTTAATAGTCGTCTATTTAAAATGTAAATTAATATTAATTATAATGATTCAAAATATTTTGCAAATTTTGTTTAAACCATTGAAATATAATTTTCATGCTCTCAATTCTAGAGTTTGAATTAAATATTTATTGCATGACAAAAAAATATACAAGAACAATTTTATGAATAAGAAAAGTTTGAAATATTTAGACAATTTTTCTAAATTGAAAAACATTTGTAACCGTATATTATGGTGGACACAAATAAAAGAACAATTTTTTTTTTATTTTGAATACACATTTATTGATTTATTTTTAGGAAATTAATATAATCTAAAAGTGTAAAAATTAATCCTTCCTTTCTTCACACAAAATGTAATTCGTTAATTTAAAAAAACAAAACAAAATTTGATTTTTGTTTTCCAGTTATAAATTTCAGTATCTTTGATTCATGGATTTGTAGAAAAATGCACTATACTAGACAAATACACTATAGAAAAATAACCTCAAAAAGACATATATATTCAGAAATAAAATTGCACAATCTTGCTATAAAGGCCATCTTTTTTTTTTTTTTTTTTTTAACTAGTGAGTTAAAATTTTAGAGTAAACTGTCATATATAAGTATCATCAATGAAATTTTTTCTGGATGATAATGTTCTACCTTATATTAACATATTTAAGTTGGTTTAATTATGGGTTTTTAAAAGTTTTTTGTTATTAAATAAAGCATATACTTGATGTGCTTTAAACGTTTGCTGTAAGGTAAACAAATTTTTGCCTACACCTACTCTTTTTTTTTAATCAGTATTTCGAAACCTTTTAAAATAAGTAATTTTTAACCTCTTAAACACATTTTGCAGTTTTAAAAAATATTCTGATTAAAAATGGTTTATTGACTTGTGATACTATAACAAATAACATAGTTTTTCCCTCTAGAAAAAAATCTTTATTCCATAATAAAAATGAAAACTATGAATTTTTCGTGGTTAAAATAAGACTAAACGCAATCTGAATTGATATTTATTTGTAATGGATAAAGATGAGATAGCAGTGTAGATACCAGAGATTGCTTTATCACTCAAAAATATTATAAAAGTTACTTTAATAAAGCTTTTCATAATTGTTTAGCCTTGATAGTCTGCATAAAAAAATATATGTCTAAACACTGTAATAAAAATTTGTATTTTTAAAATAAATGAAAATTTAAGAAGAAAACATTAGCTCATAATTAATGTCTGTGTGTAAAAATGTACACAAAAGGGTTCAACAAAGTTGACCGAAGTCATTGCCTTACGAGTTCCTTAACTTGCCAATATCTCACCGTCTCGGATTCGCCATGGAGCGCCAAACAACGATGGAGATGAACTCGGCTCATTATTTCTGACAAATCACAAAGAGGGCAGTTTAGTTGGTCAAAAATCCCAATACGATGCAGATGTTCATTAGATCAGTTCTTTTTGGTTAAAACAAGTCACCATCATTTCATTGCAATACACGCAGGCCAACCGAACGATCACGCAGAAAACTGGAGATCACTTAGCCGTATAGAACGTTGCCCAGTGTCAGGGCGGATTTAGATGAAAAGAGGTAGTAATCTATTCTACTAGGTCCTTTCACCTCCATTTTTAAGTTTATAAATTACATAAGAGATAATTAAATACATCATTACTGTGAAATATATATAAATGTGTTAAAGGAAACATGTTGTGTTTGGTACTAATCTTTATTAAAAATCTGACACGTATAATAAATAAAAAAAAGTCGAGAACACTTATTTGGACATTTATTCTCAGCACCCTAAATAAACTGATAGTTATTAGTTATTAGTAACAATAACTAATCAGACATAACACACAACATTTACAATGAAACAAAAATTCAAATAATAAAAATCTTTGTCCGCGAAAATAAAATATGCAATAAAAATTATCATGTTTTTCTATTCTAATTAATTGTAAGCCCATCTTGATCTCGAGGCCCTAGGCTTAAACCTAGTTATCCTATAGGAAATTCCTGCCCTGCCCAGGGTTCCCCACTAGAAGGTAGGTCTACATTGCACCCCAAGTTAGAATAGAAATAAAGAAGAAATTTTTAATTTGTGTAAGAAAAAATCGAAAATTACAAATTCCATCTGCCAAAAAGAAAAATAAACAAATAAAATGAAATAAATCTTTTATAGTTAAAAATACTTGCAGTATATTTGAGTATATTTGTTGAAGAAAAGCAAATATAATAAAATTTCAAATACAGCTCGTTATATTAAATAATGGGTTGGAGAAAAAAGAAAGAAGAATTTTAAAAATTGAATTTATTCCATTTGTTAAACATTGCTAGAAAATAATGGTATGAGGGTGTATTTCATGCCTTGGAATAGGAAATTTCTAATTTATTTATGGCAACATATATCAATAAATGTATATTGAGACCTTAAACGAAAATTAATAATAATCATTTGAAAATTTCGGTCTACGGTAAGAACCAAGTAGTATCAAAATAACAATTTTCAGCTAATACGAACTACTTCGGAATGCTCGATTTTTGTTGGTTTGCTATTGTAAAAGAAGTCCATAAAATACCTTTTCAGTCTTCAAATTTGAACCTAATAGAACATATTTCCCCAAAATTTGAAAACATAATTCCAAAAACAACATTTATTCGAAACAGCATCTAAAATCTGTAATGGAACAAAATAAGATCATAATTTGCAAGAAAGTTGCTTAGAATTTATAAAAAGGTGATTTAAAGATGTTATGAAAGCTCGTAAATATTAAATTAAATACAAAAATAGATGAAAATTTTTTTATTGAACTTAATTGTTCTTATCCGAAATTGTTTTTCATTCTTTCATCGTGTAGTATTCTATTTAAAATAAATTTATTCTAAATAATTAAAAATTTAAAATGAAATAAAAAATGTCTCGCAGCTAAATTGTTTAAAAGCAGCAAATTTTCAAAAAACATTTTTAATGATTGCATACAGGGCACATCTATGCGAAAATTTTTAAGATATTCTGTAGGGTGTAGAAAATAATTGTATCAGCTTAAAAATAAAATTCTATTTTTGTAAACTTATTCAATCATATTTCTCCTACATAAAAAAAGTAAAAGAAAGAAATTAATTTGGAGTTTTGTGGATTTTTTGAGAATAATCAGAAACTGGTATCTGCCTTTTAATGTCCTTTTATGTATTATTAATAATGTTTAAACCTAAAATTAATACATTCACGTAATATGCTTTTATTCTATTGTAATGATCCAGTTGCATTCAATAACTAATTTTTCTGATAAAGTGTAGTGTAAAAAAATACAAAATTTTTGATTAAGTTTTAGTGCATTTCAATAAGTAATTGTTTTGAATATTACTTGTTTAATCACATTACTCACTTTTGATAAACACAAAATATCATTTACTACTATATTATCCATTTACTATAATTCTGGAAGAAGAATTGTAGCTATTTTCATAGGCATAATATGAAAATGTATTTCATAACTTGAGCGCTCTGTGTATGGTATGTTATATTTCATATTATGCCTATTTTTCATGGACATAATATGAAAATGTATTTTATAACTTGAGCGCTCAGTGTATGGTATGGTATATTTCATATTATGCCTATTTTCATGGACATAATATGAAAATGTATTTTATAACTTGAGCGCTCAGTGTATGGTATGGTATATTTCATATTATGGCCTATTTTCATGGACATAATATGAAAATGTATTTATAACTTGAGCGCTCAGTGTATGGTATGGTATATTTCATATTATGCCTATTTTCATGGACATAATATGAAAATGTATTTTATAACTTGAGAGCTCAGTGTATGGTATGGTATATTTCATATTATGCCTATTTTCATGGACATAATATGAAAATGTATTTTATAACTTGAGAGCTCAGTGTATGGTATGGTATATTTCATATTATGCCTATTTTCATGGACATAATATGAAAATGTATTTTATAATTTGAGAGCTCAGTGTATGGCATTTTGTGAAGTGTATAAATAAAAAAAAAATTAATAAAAGCTTAGAAAAACGATTAAAAATTTATTATTAAAAACGAAATTACAAATAATTTTAAGTTCATTCATTGTTAAATGGTGTTATGAAAATCCACCAAGAAAAGAAAATGACTTAAAAAACTTTTGTGAGCCATATTAAATTTCCATGGTAATTCTATTCATATATCTTCTATAACTATTATAAACAAAAGAATTAAATTAAAAACTATTAACTATTAAAAACTAAATTTTATATATATGTATAAAAATTAAACAAAATAAAACTTTAAAGGAGTACCGTTGTAGACAATTTTCGTAACAGAAACTAATGATGCCTCAAGATATTTTGCTCTCGTACAAGTATACGCACCAGTTTTTAGTTAGGTTCCTTTTTCAATTATATAAAAATTATTATTATAAAAAATATTCAACATATTGTTTTTTATATGTTGAATATTTTTATAATAATTATACTTGTATTATAAATATGTTAATTCTTCAAAATATTAAACAAAAATTTTATAAAAAGATTGAGTCCTACTATATTTTCTACTTTTCGATATTTTTATAAATGATCATAAATAAATTAATATGATTCAAAATATATTTTTTAAAGATAAATTATCTATAATATTCACGTATAGATATGGATGTGTTTGAATTAGTTTAAGATATTTCTAGATCATAAAAATAAACGATTTGTGTATTATTGTCGTAACCAAATTTCATGTATTTCAAAATTCGTAATTTAGTTAAACTTAATTATAAGTTGTTTAAATTCCTTAAATACTTGTCAATTAAAATTCCATTAAATGCAGCTATTTATTTTGGATATTCAAATTAAGCTACACAACATCAGACATTCTTCATCTTAATATATAAGTGGTTCTATTCGCTGATCTTTTCATTTTCCCACTATAAGATGATTATACTTTCTTATAAAAAAAAAAAAAAAAAAAAAAAAAAAAAAGAGAGAGAGAGAAAGATAATGCTAAAAAAATTGTAGAATATTTCAAATAAAAAATTCTGAATTTTTAGAAGATTTAATTTTTTCTAAGCATTCACAAAGATAATAAATATGTTTAATATGGAAACACGGAAACGTACGAAAAGAAGTACCTAAATTCAGATAATTGAAAGATACGAAATCCATTAAACCAATGTTTTATAGTATATATTTTAAATTGTTGCTGCATAATTCTAAAAAGATTTAGAACATTGTTTACTATTTTTTACTGATTAATTTATGATTTTCATTACGAGTCTTAAAAAATTGTCCTTCTTTAAAAATCACAATAATTTTTTCATGTTTCTATTTGTTTATATATTACTTTTACTTTCTTAATTTTTAGATAAAAATGAATTGGTGTAAGATATTAGTTTTAAATTTTTCTTGTTTCTTTTCTAGCTTTTATACTTTTAGTATGATATAAAGTGCTTCTTCATTATGGTTTTTAAAGCAACATAAAAGTTAGATAATTATTGTAATTTTAAAAACCAAACATATTTTCATTTAAAAAAATGAAAATATCTTAATAATAAAATAAACTAATGTTGGCTTATATCTTGATATAAAATAAACTACTTCTTTATTATTTTACATCTTAATATAAAATAACGAAAAGAATTAAATAAATATTTTTGGTGAGTTAATACACTTAAAAATCAGAAATATTTTCCGTTTTAAAGTACTCTTTGTGAAGTTTTTAAATTAATTATTTATATAAAGTTAATTAATTTCGTTAAATTAGTTTTTACCATTTTTACCATTATTTTTCACAGTTTATTGCGTTTTTAAATTTAAATTAATAATTTGGTAGCATATTTTAATATTTTAAAACATCTTTAAAGGTCATATAATTAAATATTCTGAAGACTTTGGCTGTAAAATTCTGAGTGCATATATTATTATTATTATTTTTTTACTGTAAATTTATTATAAAGGAATTTAATGTGCAAACAGTAATGTTAATTTTTTAAAAATATTTAATAATTTTATATAATTTGTATCAATAAATTTTAACTGAGATTTTTCCGACCTTTTTTTTTGTCCAAAATTATCACATTTGATACAAAATTGGTTTTGGATCAATCAATTATTTAAATTGTTAATTACTATGCAATTATTTCCTGTTTATTAAAATTTATTTTAATTGTTTAATTTAATAGGTTGTTGAAAGCAATTCTTATCAAATAACTTTTAAAATAATACGCCATAAAACTTAACAATATTAATTAACAAAATATTTTTAGTGGTATGAAACGACTATATTTTTAAAAACGTAATCCAATTTAAGTTATAAAAAATTACATAAATGTTTAGATTTTGTAGATAAAATAGTATCAGTATTTTTTAAAAAAAGTTAATAAGTTTTTATAACGTTAAAAATGTGTGTAATTCTGAAGTAGTTTCTTTGATGTCTTCAAATTATTACATTTTATTGTTTTGTTTAACATCTCGTTTTTATACTAACAAAAATAGAAAAAAATCTTTTTGATTTTTAATACAATTGCTTTATTTTTAGATTAATTTTAAATGAGATTAATTTCCTTGATAATCTATTATCATTAATAAATTTTATTTTTTATATGAAAAAGTTTGTTTTTTGACAAAAATTTTTGTCATTCATAACATTTGAATAAAACTGATATAATTCCTAAAAGAAACATTTTGGAACATTTTTAAAAGGTAGATTTTATGTTTAAGATTTATCAAAGTTTGAAATTTTAAGTTGTTTCATTAAATAAGTATTATAAATTTTCCTCTGTATGAAAGTGTTTCTTTTAAAAAAATTTTTAACAAATTTATTCGGAAGTTTTGAAAGTTGTTGTTTTCGAATATCGGTCACTCCCCTTATTATTTGTCATTAGAACGGTAGATATGTAGCAGATTCAGCGTTCTGCATAACACCATTATGTGTTGCCACAGTTTTGAACGTACATCCACTGGAAAGTAATCAGAAGGAGAACACTTTCCTCCTCAAATTCAATAAAAAAATTTTCTATCAACAGATTTATCGTGCCTTACTTCGGTATATAAGTGAGATTTTTTTACTATGGTTACGAACTCAGCTCTTCTAATTCTGTAACCCAACACTGTATCACTCAGCCTTTAATTTTAAGATTATTAATTTAAGAACCTTTGATCTTTTTCATATTTTTAAATTTAAATTTTTCATGCAATAAAAAATCCTTAAATTTAAATAAGTTAAGTTAGTTAATTTAGAATTATGCATATATTTGAATGTTTAAAATTAACTTGCTTGAATTTCGTGGCAATTTTTTTAAAAAGAATTATTTATATCTTTTAAGCATCGTTTAATACTTTATTAAACATGAGGTGATTATTTTGAGTTTCAAATTATTCAAATTTAGAAAGAGTAACTAAAATAGTAGATATAATTAGTGGAATTTATTTTTATTGTTTTATTCACATTTAAAATAAAACAGATCCTTATTAATTCTGTAAGTATTTTTAAAATAGTTTATTTTCCATTAATAAGTTAAAAATTAATCATTTACTTTTTTTTTCAATTTTAACAAATATTATTTAACGATATGAAATTATTATAAAATACACGATTTGATCTCTTTTCAATTATAAATTGCCTATTTTTTGTTCGTTAAGAAATTAACATATTTATAAGCCACTTAATTAGTTATAAGTAAATTTCTTTAAAAATATTTATGTATTTTAAATATATGTAATTTAATTAGTTTCGGTTAAAAAGGTTAATGCAGAAATTGTTTTTACTTTCAATTAAATTTTTATGTATACTTTTCGGGGATGAATTACTTGCTTTCTTGTACTATGCAAAACAGGAATTATACAGTGAAGTAATTCTTATAAGTAGCAAAATATTTCATAGTTGTAACATTTTTATTAATGTAACCGCTACTTTAGTATATCTAGCAACACATACTGCAGCGCCCCTTTATACAGACTGAACTTCCTCTGTAGTGGCCAAGAACTATCCTTGTGAGGTTGAATATCACACCTTTATTTTTATTTTGTAATTAACTTTTGACGTTTGTCCATGTGTAATTTAAAATACAATAATTAATTCTAACTTAACTTAGGCCCATCATAACTAGCTATATTTCCCCCTTCCACACTGGCCCCAACGTTTCCGGTTAATTAAAAAGAATTCTCTCGGCCACAGCTAGTTTCTTTTCTTTTTTTTTTTTTTTTTTTTTTTTTTTGAACACAATTATAGATTCTGACCCCCAGGACCGTTATTATATCCTTCACCGGGAAAGTAATGAACAAAAGACTCATCCGGTAAAGAGAATATTTTTTTCGCTTCCACAAATGGAATTATTAATCCTAGTAATGCCAAATTTTTTTGTCTGCCTGTTTTAAATAGAACTGATTACTTCAGTTAATAACTACTTTTGTTAATACTTATTTTCTTAGAAAAGTATGAATCGTAATTAATTTTACATTTAATGAATACTGTTATAATGTGTTTATTAAGAACATTCAAATATCTGTTAAAATTGTTGGCAGTTCATTATTTGTACAATATAAACTTTTATTATTCAGTAAAAATATAACATATTTGTAATATTCTTCTATTTAAGAAAAATATTTATACTATGTTTTTATCTGTTAAATGTTAAATTATAAATTCTATTAGATCAGATTGCATTCCGAAACAAAATGGCAAATTGGAATTGCATCAGCTAGAATTCTGCTTGCTAGCAATTTTAACAAGTTCTTTGTTTTGTCTAAGTTGTGGACTTTGGACTTTAGTTTTGCTCTCGTGTGTAGTCGTATTTAGAAGTAAATGTTTTCAGAATAGATTTCTACACTTTTTTTTTTTTGTTGCTGCTTCGTGATAAAAAATTATTTCTTTTTAGATTCAAATTTCATTTATAATTAAAATAAAGATATTTTAATAGCAGAATTGAAATCGCATAGAAATTTATTTATGTTATTTTCGTTTTGATTCTAACCTAAAAAATAGTTAAATGTTAATGTTGAAATATTCTAATTACTTCTGTTTTTGGTATAAATGTTTAAAATAATTTCATAATTAATACAGCAATATTCAAATTATTACATTGATATTCAAATCAATTACAGTGACATTCAATTGATTCTCAAAATGTTAAAATTCAATAATATTCTTATCAATTCTAAATCTGCATATGTTACAATATTTTTCAACAAGTATTCATATAAATAATTACATTTTGTATTAGAAAATTTTACATTGAATTATTTTACAAATCCATTTTGCTACGTAATTGTATTATATGCCAATTGAATTTCATAATTTTTTATCTGTACTTTAGTTAAATTTTAGTCACTTCATAGTTCCAAACCAAACTTACTCAACATTATCTTGACATTTACTATGGCTTTTCTGGGCAAAGAGGGAAAATATTACCTCATTCTCTCAGCACAAGATATGGGCATTGAAATACTATATGTCTCAAGAATAATCGATATCAAAAAACTCATTACAAAATAAGAAAATATTGAAAAAAAGATTTTCTTCGAAATCGGATAGAAATTATCCAGTAAGCGAAACTGAAAATTCCAAAGTTTAATGGACTCAAGAATTTGAGAATTGTTGCTCAAATGAAAAATATGGTTCCACCAAAAGTGATTGAAATATTCACTATATTTGTGAGCATTAACTTCCAAAGAAAGGTTATTCTAACATAAATGATAGTGCTAAAAAGGCTAAAGTAAATCGTACACTTCTCGAAACAAACTTCTTACTAGCAGCATAGATTATTCTAGATCACCTTAGAGCCCAATTGTATTTATCTGAATCCCTTTGCATAAAGTAAAATTTCATAAAAACACCACCTAAAATTAATGTTCTTTTGGAAATGAAAACTGAATCACATCCTTATGGATTTCGTGAAAATAAAGGTGCATACCTCTTTGCTGAACAGTAACAAGAACTTAATGCCTTTCTAATAAAGTACGAAAAATGCTTTCAACCAAGGGGAGAACCTACTTCTTTCATCGAATATAAGATTAATACTGGTAATTATCACCCTTAGTTGCGACACCCTACAGGATGAATCCTACAAAGAAAAAAATTTTTAAGACCTGAAGTAAACCTTCTAACCTTCCAGCCTTCTAACAAAAAAAGTCCTTGACGAGTGTAAACCTCCCTATGCCTCTCCTTGTGAAATTTTTAACAGGGTTATAACTGACATGCCAATAAGAACTTCAAAAGACATTCGAGAATCTCAATTTAAAGATGAAAATTCGAGAAAAATTATTGAAAGTTTCCAATCTATTAAAAAAACTGAAGATTATGCCAACTGGACAGAATGTTGTGAATTGTCGTGAATATCGATATGTACCAAAAGGACTCGAAAGAAGCTAACTGCTCATAGGCGTGAATCCATCATGCAGAAGTATCATAATGATCCTATGGCTTGACATTATAGAGAAGAGACACATTCCAGAGAATCGCTAGACGCTACTATTGGACTGGCATGAAGAAATATATCTTTGACTATGTAAAACAATGTCCTTGATGAACTCGCTACAAATAAAAAAAACCTGCTGGCTTGCTGAGAACCTCCACCTACTCCCAGCAGTTCGAAGTTATTTCTATAGATTTGTTTGGAGCATTGTCCAAAACTAAAATAGGCAACCAATGGATCTTCTTTACATAATATTGCACTACGAGAGGGTTAAATTATTTAATCTTTCTCAAGCCATTGCACGTGAATGTACTATAACCCTAATCAAAGAAATCTACTTGTGGCATGGTATATCAATAAGAATCACCAGTGTCAATGGATCCTTGCTCATTATAGCTCATAATAGCTTTGTTATTGAACAAATTTGTTTATTCTCAACATTTGTCAAATTTAATATCAGTTTATTTTCTCCGAGCGAATCCGGTTGAATGCAAAAACAAAGATCTCAAATCCATTCTAGCAATGAAGAACATGACAAATAGTATTGAAACCCTTAATTATTCATTTTTCTATGAATATCGCCTGCATGGAAACCACAAGCCATGCATTTGCTTTCCTACGATTTGGAAGGTAATTGCGAACTGCAGATGAAGTCGTTCAAGATTTCAAGGCTATGGTGGAAAACGACAACTTAGTAGCAAAAATCACGCCTTACCTAATTAACACAATATCACAAATGACGTAAGATAATGAATTGAACTGAAGCAATATAAACGGAAGCATCAATTTGAGAAAAGGAGACAAGTATTTTACATTTTATTTTACACTTCCGATGACAAAGTTTTGGTATTCTTTATATCCTATTAGTAAGTAAAAAAAAGGACTTCAAAGTTAATGCGAGATGATTTTTGAGTCCTTTGTGAGTATTGACAAACCATCTTACCAATACCTGTATTCCATGCATTGAGACTGAGAAACTTTACTAGTTCTTCCTCGCAGAGGAAAAGGTCGGCCACCCAAACGTTCTGATAACCGCATTTTCCATCTTCCATAATAAAACATAAACTACGGGGGAAAAAACAGCTATTAGAGAGTTTTTTTGCATACCGTATTTTAAAAATACGGTATTTTTCTCTCTAGCGCGCATGCTCATAGGAAACATTATTACAGATACGCATGCGCAATTTCCTATGAGCATGCGCTAGAGAGAAAAAATACCGTATTTTTAAAGTACGGTATGCAAAAACTCTCTATTATTCAATTCAAAGATTTAAAAAATATATATATATACTCAAAATTTGTTTTTTAATATTCACAAATTATTAGGTACATATTATTTTATTAAAAATCTTTAAAAAAATAATTAAAAAAATTCTATTATGTAGGTTTTTAGATGCCCACACTTATTTTTTTCTTAATACTATTCAAAGTCATAAAAATAAAAACCTGGCATTAATCACAGAAGATGAGATAAATATATATTTATATATATCAAGTCCTAAATAATAAAAACAATACTGTAAATTTGTTATAATACTTTTGGAAACTTTATATCCGGTCACATTAATTTAATGAAAATAATTTTTTATACATATTTCCTTAATTTTTCTTCGCCGTTTTAGTTTCAAAATGTTTTGTAAACAAACGAAATTAGTATTTCAAAACATTTTATAAATTTTCATTCTTATTAAAAACTCTTACACAATTTTCCTTTATTACATAAAAAGTAATTACTTTGTTTTGTACTCAAATTAGGAATTCAAACATATTAAAACTAAAATATAATGAAATATTTTAACAATATACATATTGATATTGTTTTATATTAATAAAAAAACAGCCCAAAGAATGAATATTTATTAAAATAAGCTATTATTAGCAATAATTTGTACGTATCAATGCATTTTTTTAAAATAAAATTTGCACGGAATTAATTTTCAGTTGCTAATAAAAACTCTTTAATCTTCTTTAGCAGTCTTTGAACAATCTATTTCGAGAAATAGATTGTGAAAGGAAGATTGTCCGTGAGATCTGACTGTCTTTCGCAATCATTAATTACATTTGCCGGTGGTAGCTTTGTTGGCTTCTTCGAACAGATGTTGCTTTAACTCATTAAAACCTTTCGGAATTTCATCGGCTTCTGCCGTTTTGGATTTCAGCGACTTTATCACTTTTGTTATTTCCATTTTCGGAATTGATTCATTTTACTTTAATCATATAAATTTACAATTGCTTGAGAGAAGGATTTTCGATTGTTAAATCATAAGTTAAATGGCTCCAACATGTATTCATTGTTTCTATTTGTTTCTGTCGCCAGGGAATTCTTTTCTCTCTTTACAATTTTTTATAAGTTAATTTTGATGGTTAAAAAATGTGTTCAGGGTTATATATGTACTTAATACTTGAAGAATACTCCAAAAATTAGTTTTTATTTTTTTTTTTTTAAGATTTTTTTTTTTTCAGCTTAAGATTTTTTTAAGACACGAGAAAGTAAAAAAAAAAAAAAAAATGTTCGCCACTTTATTTGATATTTTATGGTTTGTTTGGTTCTCTATTTTGTGAAAAAAAAAAAATGTAATTGTTTTTACTTTTTAAAAAAGGCTCTTGTAATCATAAGCGCTAATAATAATATAATTGGCTCGAATTCTGGCGATGGCATGGATGTTTGTGAGTGGTTCAGAATCCATGTTAAACTGTAGGTCCCGGTCTAATTAGCCCAAAATGTACACGAAATGTCCGTAGAGCGACAAAGCAAACCAAACTTATAAGCATGAAAAGTTTTATCTGCTCACTTCTTAAATCTTATTGAAATTGAACATCAGTTATATTCCCGGTTACTCGACCGTTTTTTATTTATTTGGATAAATATTAAAACATATAAATTAGAATTGAAATTAAGAACCTAAATAAAATATTCTAAACTTTATATTTCGAAAGTGTACAATATTTATCGAGATTTCATCGTCTAATGTCCCATCTATTGAAAATATTTTAGAAGAGTTTTAATAACGTTTTGACATAGTTTTATGTGAAGGAGTGGTAGAGTTTATTGTATTTACGAAACTTATCATAAAATATTTTTGCCACCAGGCTTAAGATATTTTCGTGTTAGTCATTTCCTTTTTCATAATGATTATACTATATATAATATAATGATTATACTATATATAATATAATGATTATACTATATATATATTTCATAATGATTATATATCATACCGAATATTTTAAAGTGTACACAAATATTCCACTCATAATTATTATATTTTATACAAGCTAAAACAGATTTCAAGTTTTCCTATCTTTCTCTGAGATATATGAAATTGCGAAGAGATAAAAGAATACTATTTGACTCTTTATGTAAAAGGCATGTTCTTTAAGAATACTTCTGAGTAAATCTATAAATTATGTTCATTTATCAGTTTTATATTGAACATCAAATTTTTTTATTTATTTAATCCATTAATGATACTATAATAAACTAAACTGACATCTTGTGAGTAACAAGATGTACAAAAATAAGAATTAATGTCTTATTGTTCCCCTGCTTGGGAAATTCCTGGAAGATTCCAGCAAATTAACATGATTGTATATACGATATGCTTACTACAGAAGTTGTAACATTTTCCATCAAATTTTTACGTTTCTGAAAGCAGTGACTACAAATACCAATAACTACTCGCCAATGAGTTATAACTTGGACCTACACGCAAGCTGCACACTTGAACTAGTGAGATACGAATGCAGCTTCATTTTATGTAAGTCTCTAAATCTGTAATAAGTCAGAAAAAATGCGTTATTCTTTTAACACTCGAATCCAAATGTTTTAATGTTTAAAAAGGATATATAACATTTTCAAACATACTTTCAAATTTTCAATTTTTTTTCTTTTTTTTTTTTTTTTGCTATTTTCACAATCAATTTTAAATTTAATTTTTGTTATGGGTTTCTGTCAATCTGTCTTTTATTTGATCTATTGCTTGTTATTTTCATTGATAATTTTTTTAGATACCTGACATAATAATTTTTTTAGATCTAATTGGAAGTTTTGTAGATATAGAGACTCAAAATTTAACTTCTCCAATGTTAAATGGAATTTTCGCATAATCTCGCGTTCAAATTAACACCATTGTAATTTTTCACCATTCGAAAGAATTTTTTTCCAAAATTAATAATGTAGTTTTAATCAATTTAGTTAAGAATATTTAAAGAAAAGATTAAATATTAAATACCTTTTATAAAAAAAATAATTATAATATGCTAATATTTTTATGCTGTTGGTTTCCTACTAATCGTTTTTACTGTTTATTAATATATAATTTTTTGTAAAATTATTATAAAAATTTAAGAAATGGTCAAGAAAATGTAAATTAGGGATCCGTTTTTAAATTAAAAAAAATTATTATAGATTCTTTTTTGTGCAAGCAAGTTTACACTGATCAAGCTGGCTCAATTTCAGAAAGCTGAAAATCAACAAAGCAATAATTAAATTCGTTTTCTTTGCGTTTTTAATTTTTTAATTAAATTTTTATGAAGTAGATTAATTTAAAAATATTTCTAAAATTATTATATTTAAAAATATTATAATATTTAAAATTTATTAAAAATATTTACTTATTTTATATTGTAATTATTTAAAAATAATTCTGAAAACTTTATTATTAAAAATTTGTTTTAAAATATATATTATTTATTTATTTATTTCTTTTTAAATTAATACATAAATACTAAATTTAAATTATTATTATGTATATAATTCATTTATTAATATCATTTTAAAATTATTTTAACTGAAAAATTATTATAATTTTGACATAAAAAAAAATAATAAATAAAACTATATATATATATACATACATAAAAAATTAGACAAATGGACAATTTTTTCGACAATGATTTCGATTGAAATTTTAATTTTTATTGATGTTATAAACAATAGGCATCTTCAAAACATCATCTACATTTCAATGAATAAAAATTTTTTTACTATTTAAAAAAAAAAAACCCGTCTCAAAATATATTGCATTAATACTAATGAAAAATATATTGCGTTATTACAATATATTATCTTATTTTTTAAACCAACAACTTTCTTTCATTCTGGAAATTATATAACAATTCAGCTTAAGAGTTTGCAATAGAAGAATAATTGAAATTATCTTTGTTGAAAATTTTGAACTTAGTGCACTCGTTCATCATAATTCTTCCATACACGAGTGCATTATAACAGATTTAATTGTATCTTCCCTGATGTTAGTGGTATAAACAGTGTCTCATATCAATTGTCTTTCAAAATTACTTTTGATACTAAATCTACTCTCATCTGTAAAGAGTACGCATTCAGATTTTGTGTTCTTTACACCAGTTTAAACAGTGTCGCCAATGTACAGGAGTTATAGGTGAGTGAATAAGACATCTTTATGAAGGCGTTTGTCCACAATAAAGCGTGATACCTGTCGTCTCGTTGCAGAAAGCAGTTGCTGAGCATTATGCCGCTGATTGGAATAGACATGTTTTTGCTTGCTGTACAATAGATTGGTCAGCCATCGGCATTGTTTATCTTGGCCGGCCACTAATAATCTTTCTTACTACTGCTTTTCTTTATACCTGTGATTTAAAAACTTCTCATGCTTGTGAAATGATATGATCCATGCTCTATCATCAGCATCACCAATGCTCAAGAAAGAAATCGCCACCACAAAGAACAATTTTCTTTTCTACTTTGCTGCTATCTCACGCACTGCATTTATCTCCTCATCCGATGTTTTTTCCCTAATAGAGGCTTGCGGCTATCTTGTAGCCAAGGTGCTTCGTTAAATACACAAATTTGTTGTTGTTGTGTGAAATGGCATGTACTACTTAAAAATTGTTGTACTACACTTGTTATTCAACGCCTTTTTTGAAGTTTGCTGATCATTCTGCCATTTTTTAATTCATGCCAATAATTTCTTCTAGTAACATTGCACGTGAAAATTCACTTGCAATTGCAAAAAAATATTTTTGTTGGTACCTTTCGTTTTCCTTTTTATTGTAGTCTTGGAATGCTTGCGTTGAGTATACGCGTTTTTTGTAAGTTACATGGGACACGCTGATATTTGCATTTAAATGACCTTTCTACTGAATTGGGTGTTCATTGTAATGATCGTAATAGGCCCTTTTCTATAATTTCGTAGCTATTTGTATAAAAACTACATCGTTGATTCATCGTTCATGTTTCCAAGGCAGCATAGTTAAAATATCCATTTCATTGTCAAGATTTCACAATAATTTATTGTTTTTCTACTTCTTAACAGAAAGAGAAAAGCATTGTGCATACTTTTCAATGCGATTTTCATGAATATTTGGAAACGGTTGATATAACAGGATTGAAAGTTGGAAACGCATATATATATATTTTTATAATGACCAAATTCAAAATAACCTTCTGTTCAACAAAGTATTACACAAAGTTTACAAAACGGGAAGATGAAGTGAAATAAATACTGCGAAAATAATAATCTTAACTAAAGACAAATGCATTAAAATAAATACAAAAAAAAAAAATAATAAGTTTACAGAAAGAGATTAAATAAAAGTACAGAAAGGGATTATTATTTCAAATAGGCATAACAAATTTCAAAAGAATCAAAATGTCTCGTTGTATGTAACGAAGTCTGATAAAAGTTGAGGCCAGGAACTAGATTATCTGTTTACAGAATTCTTTTACTAAGTTCTTTGTTGTTGAAAGGCTACACAATGCAGAAGAAGATACAGGGTAATCGTCATATTGCTTATATTACACAGATTGTTGAATTTGAATTTGAATGGATAAAAACAAAATTAATGATATGTTTATTGAAAATCTATATTTCAATTACAAGTTTTTCAAAATAATTAAGTAAGATTATTTAGATGTCACTAGTTTGATACTTCATTCAATTAACCTAATTAAAAAATTTACGGAATATTCTTACTGGTTTTTCATTTTCATTTTTATCTTTTTTTCCATTAAGATGACATTTTGCCCAGCCCCACCCCAGTTTAATATGCGTTGCGTTTCACAAATACAAACAGTTAAACATAGTGACATTAGTGAATATGATTCAACTAAGTGGGCAATCATATAAAACCAGCAATTCATATTCGAATATTAAAGTTATAAAGATGGTTTGAAAAAGCTCAAATCACAAAAACAAAATTTAGTTGAATAAAAGTACATAATCATTAAAAAATTATATATTTAAGGTAATTCTATGAACGAGGTTCAAATATATAAGTAAAATACCATTTGTATTTATATGAATGATGTATAAATTAAAATATTTTACCACTCACATCCATGAAACAGTATAATAACAAATATTTATTTTGATGCAAAGGTTTTGGTTCTCTATCATATGAATACGTAGCATTAAACTGAATACATGTAATTATTATGCCTACGTTTGATATATAGAAATTGTATATACCAAACATATCTATTTCGTATGCATGTGAGTATGAAAGAAAAATATTAATAATAAAGATATCAAAGTAATAATTAAAATTATAAATTATTTTGTTTTCAGATATTTATTTGTCAATTTTTAAAAATCTAAATAAAAATGTTCTAATTTTTTAATTTCTGTTCATTTATGTAGTTTTGTGAGTAAGGGCCCCACGTTGGGCGCCAGATTGTAGTGTACAGGTTGGGTAGCCAGACTATAACTGGGTGTAGTTGGGTTGAAATATTTGAGGCCCAAGTTGGAGAACATGCAGCTTTATTCACACACGCACAAACACCACACATATACAATTAGCAAATATTTAGCAAATTTAAAGACAGCTAATTGTAGTTTCGTGGGAGAATTCCATTTCTAAGCGAAAAACCCGACACCCAACTAGGCTCAGGGTGCGAGAAATATACTATCTCTCCGGATAAGAGTCTGTAGGCCAACTGACCTTTTTTTTTCTGAACGCCACAGGGGGCGCTCCTGCCACTGCATGACTGCATTTGTAGATAAAATTTTAGATAACGTTTTGATATCTGTATATAAGTTCTAACAATAATAATTTTAAAATACGAAAAAAAGAAATGTAAAACAACTGAGTTAAATCAATTCAAATATTTTAATACTTTTAAAGATTCTTTTTAAAAAAAAAAATTCCTTTGGTAAGTTTAATAACAAAGTCCTTATAAAATTTCGTAAATTAACCGTTAATAATTTGAATAACAGAGATAAAATTCATAAATAGGTATGAAATTTTAATGCTGGCAGATTTACACATTTAATTTCAAGCAGCATAAATAGTTAAAATAAAGTAACTAATTATACAATTCACAATAAGAATTAATTAAATATTCTTACATGATATATATAATTATCAAAAATGCAAGAAAATTATTAAAAAAGCTAACGAATTTCCTGTCAGATATTTAAGCACGCATTTGCACTTGAACGATTTCTGTCTTGTGTAGTATGAAAGCGACCTAATTTCATTTCAAAATCCCTTTTACATATATTTTTTTGTAATGCGTACTAGAGATAACTAATTGAAGTTTTAACCTTCATTAATTAGTGGAAAAATTCACATAAAAGGCTAATGAAAACTGAATAACAAGTATGCAGTAAACGTAACCTCTAGTAAGTTTTGTATATTTCCTCTCTTAAATATATTAACCAAATCAATAATTATAAATTTGATTTATAAATATGATATAAAAAGTAAATAATTTTCTTAAAATATAGATTTTAAAAAAATTATATATCTTCGTAGACTTTTGAAATAATTTAAGTAACATTGATTTTTATTCATAGAGAATTTAATGCTTAAATTCTTAATGAAATATTAAGAATTAATCTTTAATGAAATATTTAAAAGATATGTCCAAAAAAATTAATTGTAAGGTTGTGTAAAATTACCCTGTATTATTATATTATAATATTTAATTGTATTTATTAATTAATATAGTATTATTATTATTAATTAATATAATATTATTATATTGTAATATGTTAATATTTAACTAATAATAATAATATTTATTTTATTATTTAATATTTATTTAACACTGAACACATTTGAAAAGAAAAAAAGGGTTTCTTTAGCCACATTTGATGAAAAAAACAACAACCTGGATTTGTTCAGATTATTAAAAAGTCACTAAAATATATATTGTTAAGTAAAAATGTAGCATCTAAATCTCTACAATGTTGTTGTCGTATCCCTCATGGAAGGAGGGAGGAGGGGTGCAGCTTCTTTTCTGATAGAGCACCCGTAGGTAGAAGTCTGACTTCTGCTCCCGTGACGCTCTTACAGTTATAGGAGACCGGAACCTACGGTTTAAAGTGGATTCCGAACCACTACAAACATCCATGGCACCGCCGGGACTCAAACCCGAAACCTGTGGTACAGAGCGACAGACACTCGGCCATTCAGGCCCCAAATCTCCACAATGATTAATAAGAAAAAAAAAATGTAATAACATAATGAACTTAGATTTCTTTAGTTTTTTTTTTAAGTCATTGAGCAGATCATGAAATTTTAATTACTCATTAAAAATCTTAAAAAAAAAAAATAGATTGTAACTAGGTATTTAAATAATTCTCCCTCCTTCCCATAATAATAGGAGCAAGTGAACAAAAATATTTAAACTGGAATTATTGGTGAAGGCAGCTGTGCGTTTTATTGTAGCGCAAAAATCAATGTTTCATGACATCTGACATTTGTGTTGACACATCTTTCAATTTTTAGGTTTAACCTAATTATCTCGAATTATAACTATTTTTCACAATTCCATCCGCTAATCGAAATAATTTTTTTTTTTATTTCAGTTGAATATCAACTCATTGTAAAAGTAAAATGATAAAAAGAGAGTTTTCAAGCAAAGATCGGGTTATGGGTTCTTGCTGCATCAAAAAAGAAAGAGGGATTTGTTGCAGAAAGGTGTGATTACGTTAGGTGCAAAACAATGAAAATGCAACGAAATGATCTTATAAAGAATTTGGAAATGCGCTTCCGAAAATAATTGTCAAGATGAAATTTATTCTAATGTTGATTCTTTGAAAAACCAAAATGGTTGACATAAATGCAAATATTATGGGAAAAAAAACTTGGAAAAATTAAGGCATATTCCTCATAGCAGAAGAGGCACCATAAGATCAGCAGCTCAAGTCATTGAAGCTCTGAAATCTAAATTATCCGAATTTTGAAAAAAGGATATCCGTATCCATTTTAAGCTTACGGAAACTAAGATTAAAATTATTACTAAGATTAAAATTAAGAATCTAAAATTAAACTGTATTTAAGATTCCGCAACCTAGCGCTTTGTCTCTCTATGCCACAGGTTTCGGGTTCGAATCCCGGCGGGGCCATGAGTGTTTGGAATGGTTTGTAGGTCCCGTTTAGGTTAATTTTTCCAAGTTTTTTTTTTCCATAATATTTGCATTTACGTCAACCATTTTGGTTTTTCAAAGAATCAACATTAGAATAAATTTCATCTTGACAATTATTTTCGGAAGCGCATTTCCAAATTCTTTATAAGATCATTCCGTTGCATTTTCATTTGTTCCGTAGGTCCCGTTTTTGGTTGGTCCCTTTGTGTCTAATATAACTGTAGAGCGTTGGGCGTTAACAAACAACATGACAACCTTGACCCTTAAAAAGAAAACATCTCCTGTCTCCTCTCTTTGGGACCTGAATGACCGAGTGTCTAGCGCTCTGGCGCTCGGTGCCACAGGTTTCGGGTTCGAATCCCCGCGGTGCCATGGATGTTTGTAGTGGTTCGGAATCCACTTTGCCGTAGGTCCGTTCTCTTATGACTGTAAGAGCGTTACCGAGCAGAAGTCAGACTTCTTCCTACGGGTGCTCCATCAGAACAGAAGCTGCACCCCTTTCCTCTCCTTCCGTGAGGGACACGACAACAACAACATCTCTTGTCTCAAAATCTGCCAGCAGGTAGACAGCCTTGGCCCACCATGGGGATGTTGCGCCAAATGAAGAAGAAGAAAAAGGTTTCGCAGCCAAGGGATCATATCTACAAGTTTAAAATGCAGTAGCGAAATTATTGAAAAATCCAAAAACTCTCTGAACGCTCAATATAAAAATTAGGAGTAATTTTTTTTCAATTTATTAGTTAATTTAATCTAGTTTTTTGATAATAAATGCTGAGTTCTATATTTATTTATTTATTTTTAGCTACTATTATTATTATGGATCAAATTAAATTCAGAAACTACTACTATTATTAAGAGACAGACGGGGTGTAAAACTTTATTTATTTCATACTATTCTATATATTTTCGTGAAATTTGAGTTTCAAAAATAAATATATTGAATACATAAAATTTCAATGTTTTGCGATTTTATATTCAGCAGCATTCATAACGGCTATTAGCAGCAGATTGGGCAATGTTCATAGATATTAAAACTTTTTAATTCTTAAAATATGAACAGCTTAGAAACATTTATAATAATTTAGATATGGGTAAAAATGAAAATATTTTTATATCAGTTTTGCTATTTTAATCATTGTTAAAACTTTCCTTTCCTTCTCAGCTTTCCTTTTTATATTTACTCTCTTGTCCCTATTATGAAAATAAATATATATATTTTTTGAAAGAGTTTAATTTATGGCGGAATAATCAGAACTAATCAATAGCTAATCCTCGAAAAGAAATATTGTAAGAGATTAAAATGATTGAAATGATATCTTTAAGAAAAATAAAGAAAAAAATACAAATGAAAAGAAGAAATAAATTATTTGTTAAAAAATGAAATGGTTTTACACAAATTATAATTTATTAGTATTTCGTGCAAAACTGTTTTGGTCATGTTTTTCGTTTGTTTTTCTGTTTTTGTCTGTTCAAGTCATTTATAACAATAAACAACCATAACCCTACAAATAAAACAATTTCAAAATCATAAGTAAGTGCATTTCACTTCACTTTATTTCTTTCGATTCTTAAAAAGCAAACGATTCCGTTTCAATTTTTCATAATGAGGAAGGATTAAAAAAAAATTTTTGTTTTTGATTTCTTACTTAAAATTATTTTCACTCATTATTTTCGACATTATTTTGGAATTAATATTGATGTTAAACATTATTACGAATAAATATTTCCAGTTTGAAATATTTTTAATTGAATAGTTACAATATTCTTTAATATACAAAACTTACATGAATTAATGAACTTATATTTTGTCTTTTGTTCTTTCTTGTTCATCCTTTGTGTAAATGAGTAGTATATAATAAAGTACCTTTGTGTCCAAAAATATTAATCTTTGTGAAATATCTTCCGATTTAAAATGTGTTAAACAAAGGAAAATCCTCCATTTAATAAGAAATAAAATATTTTATTTAGAAAAGCTTAAGCTTTTATTTTAAAAAGAAAAAAAAATTACTTGTATTTAATTTTTTTTTATGTATGTTTTGGAAATATAGTAAATCAGTTTTTCATTTAAAATACTTTAGAACAATTGTTTTAATTTCTTCCTTGACATGTCTGAGAAAGTTTGAATTTGCATTTTTCTTGAATTTGCATGCATTTTTTTTTTCTTGATTAAAAATATCCATAGTATTAATATAATGTAATGCTAGATAGAATAATTTATTATAAAAACATATAAATGAGTCTGTTAAAAATTAATTTACAAATAATTTTAGAATAGCATGTAAAAATGTGATTCCATAGCTAAAATAAATTTTTCTTGAAATAAAGTGCTTATGCCAAGTTATTATTTTTTTTTCAATGAAGGAAACAACATAAATAATTTTATAGATAATGTGATCATTTTAAATTCTATTCAAAAATTGAATTAAAAAGTGATTATACATGCTATTTTTTCTACACAAACTGATGTTAAAATTGCTCATTAAAACATTTTATCAATAAAATATTTTGATGGTTTTTTTATTTGCATTATTTTTACTAAAATCCTTTCCAAAAATGAAGAAAAACAAAAGGTTGTGAAATTTCTATTCATTGAAGTTGAATGAAATTTGGCAAAAAACATTAATAAAACAATGGTTTAGAAATTAAATATAAAACAACAACAATCGGTTTATTTTCTGACTTGGAAATATATAAAATAAAATGTATAGTATTTAAATTGAATGTATGATCAGCTATAATATGGAATGGGATCATAGAGAGGATAGCAATTTGCCATGCTCAAAATGATGTTAGTTTATTTGAATGACAGCAAAGCTCATTGTATCATCAAGAAAGTTCGAAAACCCTGCAGGTTAGTAGGAGCAGGATAAATGCAGCAACACATCTCCCTAGAGCATCCCAAAAAATGATCATTCAGGCTTAATTACGAAGAACATCCTGACCATGCCATACACTCAATAGTCCTCACCAACAACCAACCTCTGTATAGTCGATCTTTATCATTTAATAAGATTAAAAATCATTAACTGCACCCATAAAAGAACGAATAATTGGAGCAAGAATGTTGTTTGTATATAACTGAGTAGTAGCATGCTTGTTGAGATGATATTTAGGTCAGTGCGGCCATCCAAAGAGTCACGTATCCAAACGCGTACTACACTGAATCTCACCAAATCTCTCATACATGGATATATGAATGTGGGTTTCTAGCTGCCATTAATCTTCCATCCTCAGAAAGCATCCTTTTGAGTTACTTTGCAAATAAAAACGAGAATTATCAGTAAAGAGTGCGGACATACACTCAAGAGCCAAAACATTATTACCACCTGTCAATAACAAGTTGGCCCACCTTTTGGCGCGCAACACAGCTTCAACCCGCCTTGGCATGGATTAATACCACCACTTAATACCAGTTAAATACCACTTCCACCTGATTACGTGCCTTCCACGTCATCCAGGCGAATTTATTGCAAAATGTAGGGGGGTGGTCATAATGTTTTGGCTCTTGAGTGTAAATTGACTTGTCCTCCAACTGGCATGCATGTGTGCCAAATTAAACTTTTCATTTTGGTGGCTTTGTATGATAGATCTTGTAATGTTACATATCTTACACACATCCTTCCTTCGTGAAATCTACTCACAGTTCATCTGTAGACCAGCTCTCTCTGATTGGTGTAGGAATTATCAGTAAACGATACTTATCAAACGAGATACTAAAACGAGCTATAAAACGAGACCTATCAGTAAAGAGGGCAGACATATACTGACTTGTCCTCCAACTGGCCCGTAGGACTGCTAAATTAAAATGTCACGTTGTATGAAAGATCTTGTAATGTTGTATATCCTACACTCATCCTTCTTTCGTGAAATCTGCAGTTCATCCGTATACCAGCTCTCTCTGATTGGTGTAGGATTATGTGTTTTTCCTTGCAGTAAGTTTCAAATAGAGGTTCTTTGCAGCATTTGAAACTATATGTTTACCTCGGCTGTATTTTGTAGAAGTTAATTCTGTCCCTAGAAAAACATACCACAGTTTATGAATTCCAGAACGTTTTCACTTTGCTGCATAGGACTGGTTTTAAACATTTCTAATCGCTTAATGTCTGGTTATAATAATTTTTCAAGCAAATGGTATCACGTTCTCATGACTTAAACATAGTCATTTTGAAATTTCACTTCTATCGTGATTTAAACAATAGCAGAGCTACCGACTTGACCATTATATTCTGCCACAATATTTTTGTGTAAAACGCGTAATTTTTTTTCGAAAATCTACTCATTTTTAGTCATTCTACCCCAATTTTCTCCGTTTTTGCTTATTTTTAGAAACCAGTGTATTTGTATTACGATGACATGAACAAGTATAAAGAAAAATACTCGTTAAAAATTTGAAAGAGGTAACAAATTTTAAGAGTGCTATTTAATTCGTTAATTTGTTTAATTTAAAATAAAAGTGCATTTTTCAGCAATGTTATTTATACTTAAGAAATGTTATTGTGCTACATAGAATGTTTAATTATATATATATATATATTCATGACAGGCTTGTTTCCAAATATTTCTGGTCGTGACATTTGGCATAACTTTTTTGTCAGAAATGTATAAATTAATTTACTTTAATGAAATTTTTTACCAAAAACTTGTTATAAGAAAGGAAAACTTCTTTCAAGCTTGGAATGCAGTATCGTTATGAAAAAAATTCTTTATTTCAATTCAGAGAAATTATGATTGGTTACTCTTTTTTTTATAATTTACCTAAAAATAATTTTTTTCACTTTCAAGTTAATTTGGTATTATTTAAATTTAAAAAATATTTACAGCTTTTTAAAACTTCTTTTTTTTTCTATGTGGGTGTTTAAATTTTTTTTAGTTTACTAATTTTAAAAACGAAAAAAATAAATGAAAAATATTTAAAATATTCTAAACCAATTATTATACTTATTATTAAATCAAATTTTTAATTTTTGACAATAAAATTGATTTTTAAACTCATTATATTTCATAATTTTTTCCATCCATTAAAATTTATTAATCTCATTTATTTATTAATATAACTGACTGATGGCTAATTATTTTTCAATTACAGAATTAAAATTCATAGCAAATTCGTAGTATGAAATCAATTATTCATAGCAAATTCCTATTTTTAATGAAAAATATTTCTTTCTGATGGAAAATAAGAAAATAATATTAAAATATTTTCTTAATTTTGGGTTCTAAATTTTGGAACGAAATACTTAATTAAAAAAAAATTAGCTTTTAAGTGTTATAGTTTAGTTTTTAAAATATGCTGGATTACACACACATACACATAGTTTAAGACTGTAAAAAGGTAAACTTCCATAATTTTCTTTTATTTTAAAATTAACCAAAACAAAATTTTGCCATGACTGCTAGAATTTCTGTGAAGATAATTTATTTAGAATATTATAATTCTACAAATAGCTAATATTGTAATTATAAAAATTGCCGTTAAAAACATAAATCTATAGATGAGATATTCTTACGTTTAAAAATGAAACTGACATTTTAGTAAAAAATTTGAAATTTGATGCATGTGTTTCTGTGTATTTTTTTTTTTTTTTGTAAAGTACTGTGATGATGAAGATGAAGTTGCTGAAAAGCATACGAAAAAAAAAAAATTAAATGTTAAGTGAAAGCAACTAAAGATTAAAAATGTGAAAGCTAGAAAAATACTGAAACATGACTCAATATCAAGAAACAACATTTGATGTAGAGAAGTTATTTGGCAAAAATTTTTTTAATATGTTTTTTTTTTTTCTGAAGTAATTTATCCGAAGAATTATGCTATTTGGATAACTATAGCTTTACCTATTATTTCAAAAAGAGTATCTAGTTCTTCAAGAGACAATAATTAAATTGAATAGTTGAATTGGAAACTTTATAGTTGCAAGGACGAGCAAAATTCAGTAATAAAAGATTGAAGAATAGATTGATTGAAAAATAGAAGTTCTGTTATTTTAATAATTATACTAAACAACATTGTATTTTTATAAAATAAGACAAATCAAAATTTTCTCTCATAATAAACAAATTAAAATTTATTTTCAAAGTATTTTAAACACGTGTACTGTACTTATAATACAATGCCAGCTGAGGTGCAAGAGGGCAATTTCGCTGGTGTCATGTATTACAATCACTGGTGAAATCCAAAAGACATGGATAGAAGACTGTGGTAGAATATCTCATCTCCGCCA
Organism: Caerostris extrusa; assembly: GCA_021605095.1. Taxonomy (NCBI): domain Eukaryota; kingdom Metazoa; phylum Arthropoda; class Arachnida; order Araneae; family Araneidae; genus Caerostris; species Caerostris extrusa. The sequence goes on from BPLR01007233.1 coordinate 98,275, forward strand.
TTGCCAAATGGTCTTTTGAAGTAATCCGGGTTTTACCCATCATAACATGGAAATTCAAAGCGCTCATCATTTATAATTGTCCCCCTCTTCCCCATCATTAATACCCTACAGTCATTTTTTATCTTACAATGGGTTTTCAATTTGGTGTTTCATATGTTTGTCCAATTTTGCAATAATAATAATAATAATAGTTAGCATGGCCACTTTTATCTTTTATTAAATATGATAGTAACTGTATTGTTTTATTAACTTTATTTTAGACAGAATTAGATTTTATAGCTGTATTTTAGCTTTTATTTAGATAACTTTATTTTAGCTTTTATTTAGATAACTTTATCTAGCTTTTATTTAGCTAACTATATTTTAGCTTTTCTTTAGATAACTTTATTGTTATTTTTTTTTTTTTTTTAAATCTAAACTGAACATCTGAAAACATTAGTCTCCAAGAAATTTATTATTAGTAGCATATTTGCAAGGAAATGTAACGATGACTAAGTAAACTTATTTAATTTTTTACTTCAAAAATAATCACTCTTATGAAAATGAGTTGCCAATATAATGGGTGAACAGATTGTTTAAATAAATGATGCACCCATATAACTAAACACTATTCACATGATTCTGCAACAATTCTGCCATATCAATGGACATTGACCATAAACGATGTACTTAGTTTTCAAGAAAAAGCGCAACAGTTAATAAAATCAAAGAAAGTAGATCACAATATTTTATATCTATACAGGTTTTGATTATTTGTTTCAAAAAACTACAAAGTAAATTTACAGTGACATTGGAAAAACGGTAAAAATCAATATCGAATCAAATGCTACGAGATGCACATGCACGGGATTCAATTATTAAATGTGTCACGCATTGTAATTAAATTGAAGACGCCCACTCTCCTGTCTTCGCCTAAAATATGCAATAACTAATTAATACCACCCTTTCAAAAGAGCAAGCGGTTGTGGAAGAGAGGCTTTCTCGCTAAGAAGCTTATGTCGCCAATGTCGGAGGATTCGTTTGCATATCCAAATTCTATTTCTCCAAGAAAGTTAATAATAAGAATGTGACATTTATCACGATCTCAACTGGTATAGGGATAGAGTGTTGTTATTGGGATAGATTAATTGAAGCGCATTGTTACTCGATACAGCGCGAGAGGTTATTTAAGCATTTGAGTGCTGCACACGTAGTCACCTGAGACACCCTAATTAGATTCACGAAAACACTATTTTAAATAAACTTTGATACGATTTTTAAGTGTTTTTTTGTACCAATAATATATAAAAGGAACATAAAATAAATGGTTTTTTTTGGCTATGCCTTAACCCACGTTAATATGAATATTTAAAAAAAAAAAAAAAAGTTTTTTTTTCATAATTATATTAACTTTCTCTATATTTTCCACTTATTTGCAACCTTAGTGCATAAATCAAACCCTCTTAAATAAAAAAATATGAGTTCTACAGGTTTTAATAATGTTAAAGGTTTTTTTATAAGAATTTATATATTTGTGAAAATTACAAATATTAGTAATTTTCATTATTGTTAAGAAGTTTAACTTCAGCGTTACATTTTTTTTTGTAATACTCTGCAACTTTTATAGTTTATACCATTTCTAAAAATTAATTTCTTATTTTAAACAAAAAAATTATATTTTATGATTTGTTTTACCGTTTTTGAGCAGAATATCACTAGTCATGATGATGTAAAAACTAAAGAAAGTATCTCTAAGATTAATTTAATATGAATAAGTTATCAGAGAAAACTCCTTTTAAGTATTCAAACATGATAGTTAAAACTGTTTCTTTTAAAAAGAAATCAATAAAAAAATGTAAAAATTAAACTAAATTCAAGACAGAAATTTTTTATATAAATATGATTTGAAACAAACAGGCTTGCTTATTTTAATGAATTACCTAGAAACTATTTATAACTATTTTTTAATACAACCATAGAAATTTAATCTAATGTTTTCATTAAATATATGTTGTATATTCCTATAATTATGATTGTTGCTGAATTTAGTTATGAATATATTTCTTGGGGGAGGATTAAGGTGAATCCACAAAATATCTCTGATAGCTCATATTTATTTAAAATTCTTTGTTAAAACAATGCATTATATTGGGAGGTTATCTGAAATTTAGCGAAAGATTGAGGTTTTTGTACACTTCCTGTAGCAGATGGTTTCTAATAAAAAAATTATTATTATTATTATTTAATATAAATTAATTATTATATTATTATATTTACTAATAAATAAATGAATTAAATTATTATATTATAATTAAAATTATTAATTATTAAGATACTATACTTAAAATTTCTTCAATTTTTAAAGCTTAACTGTGCTTTTTAAAATACAAACATAAAATTGTAAATGAGATTCACCTTCACAATTTAAAATCAGTTTATTTTAAATATCTTAAAAATATTTTTTACATAAATCGTAAAATTTTTCTTGTAAAGTATAAATGAATTATTACTCTTACACTAAAAAGTTTCGAACGACAAAATAAAGCAGAATCAAACGAAAGAAAAATAAATTCGTTTATTTTATTCGTTAAGTGAGTATTTTTACGTGAATAAAAAGTATTTTTACATGCATAATTTTGTCATGGCATCATTTTTAAGGACAGTAGCCAACTTAGTCTACCGTAACAAACCTCAGACAAAGGAAATGTTGCAACGTAGGGCCATTATTATTTTTAGAATTATTTATTACACTGTCATTAGACGATTTCTATGTTTTCATTGATGAGGAATTTTGCAGTGAGCAATGCTCCTGAAGATATTAATTATTTAGAGGGGGAAATAATTTTTAATAAAAATAATTATATATATATTTTAGAGTCACTTGCGAAATTAATGGACGCTCTAAAATTTTCCAAATATTTAACAATTAGCAGAAAACATACATTAAAAGAAAACAATGAATCTAATATAAGAATCCTTCTGTAAAATAGGTTGACCTAAATAACAAAAAATGCCTGTTACTGATATTTTGTCGGCAAAGGATTTGTTTTCTTTATGGATTGGGATGTACAAGGCTATTAATGCTATTTTTTTTCCAATTAACTGAGATTTATTTTATCTATAAACAGTAGAGTTTTAGAATTAAATTTGGTATTTTAAATAGATTTAAGGAAACATTCACTGGTTTCAAAAATTAAGGAAAAATAATAAATATATAAAAATAAATGAAAAAGAAATTGTGCTGTTTTTAAAGAAGCGTAGACAAAGCTTACAATACATAATAACATGCAAGAAACATAAAAATTACCAGATAATTATGGTGTTTTAGAAACTAACAAATGTATAAAATGGACAAATTGCCGATCAAGATGCAGACAAGACAGCTATAAGATACCTTCTATGCACAATAGGCGTTGACATATACTTCAGATGTTTATGCGAAGAAAAGATTTATGTTGGATTGAGACTGAAGTTCAAACTCTTAGAGCCCATAACTTAGAATAACTGTCACTATTATTCTTCCGAATTGAAATGCCAAATTCTAGGTTTAAAGTGCATTCCAAATTTAGTGCTAATAATTTGAATATTGCAGTTTAATTCAGGATCTTTTATTTAAAACGTTATATTCATGTTTCGAACAGATTTTTAAATGAATTATAACTTTTTTGGGAAATTTTCCTAAATTTGTGTATACTACTACAGTAGAAAGTAGTGTTCCCAACTAATAAATACAACATTTTCTAAATTTCTGTAAGTAAATATTCGGTAGTTGATATGATTCCGAAAAACGTCCAGAATCATGAATTTTGATATTCATTTATAACTTCGGGATTGTTTACTTTTTGTTTATAAATCTGAATATATTCAATGACATCGCAATCTCATCTTACCTCGTTCTTAAAGCATCCTTCATTATTATACTTTGATGAACAACTCTATACCTCAGATGAGCGACTTTATATTTCTTAATATACCTTAATGAACGATTCTGTATCTCTCATGAGAGACTTTATATTTCCTAAATGTATTTTAATGAACGACTTTTTACCTCTGATGAACTACTTTGTATCTCTTAATGTACCTTAATGAACCACTCTATACAACAGAGGAACGACTTTATATCTCTGAATGTCCTTGATGAGCGACTGTATACGTCAGATGAACGATTTTATATCTCTGGATGTACTTTAATGAACGATTCTTTACCTCTGATGAACTACTTTGTATCTCTTAATGTATCTTAATGAACAACTCTATACAACAGATGAATGACTTTATATCTCTGAATGTACCTTGATGAACAACTGTATACATCAGATGAACGTCTTTATATCTCTGAATGTACCTTGATGAACGACTGTATACATCAGATGAACGACTTTATATCTCTGAATGTACCTTGATGAACGACTGTATACAGCAGATGAACGACTTTATATCTCTGAATGTATTTCAATGAACGAGCATATCTGTACCTCTCAACCTTATTGCCAGAGTGAAGAAAATTTCTTTTGGTTATAATATGAATAGTTCATCAGCTTAGACATATAAAATTTTCTTAATAAAAATAATAATAATAATAATAAATATTTCTTTAATTATGAACAGTATAACAATTAAAATTCATGTTTTTCAAAAGATATCATTTTAGAGATCTTGTAATGTATTAGAAAATATAATTAAACATTACAAAAAAGTATAATATAACATTTAAATAATTTTATTACATGATTAGAAATAAAGTTTAACTAAATTTGTAATTTAATTAAACAATTAAATTCGACAAAAATTCAAAATTCATGTATATTTACCAATCAATAGATTGAAGTTAAAATCCAAAAAAAAAAAAAAAAGTGTTATTTTGATTATGTTAGTATTTTAAAGATTTTTAATGTCACTACTTTTAATATTCAAATATAAATTCCTAAGCTATTAATTGTTTTTTTTTTTTTTTGATAAAATTTATTCATTAATATAGTTTACTTATTTTGTCCTGTGCCAACCATCATTTTCCATTATATTTATGTTAGCCATCTCTCACTGCTATAGTATTAAAACTACCCAAATATTTTTTTCTATAAGTTCTTTGTTTCTTGATTGGTTTGGTTTGTCGCTCTACGGTCATCTTGTGCGCACGTTTAACGTGGATTTCAAACCACCAACAAACATCCATGCCACCGCCAGGATTCGAACCTGAAGCCTGCCTTGTTTCTTGAAGAAAAACATTTTTGCATGTTAGTCCCAGTATATAATAAAAAATAATTACCTTTATAAATATCTACTATACAAATTTTCAGAAAAATAAAGTATTCTTGAAAGATAGTGAAAAACTGTTATGTATTAAACTTTTTTTCTTTATGCAAATTGGCTTCATTAATTTATTAAATGAATGATTTAAATATATGTTTAAAATGAAGTCAAATGTAAAATTTTAAATATTATGCCTATTTTACATAAAAAAAATTAAATAAAACTCCAACAAGCAATTATTTGCCTTTTTTTTTTTTTTTTTTGTTCAGAGGAGGCTATCGCTGTCTTTTCCTTGATTTATATAGATTTCCTATCTTCTGTAACTAGGATAATACTTTTTTTAATGCTTTCATTGCCTTGTTATTTTTTTTTTCTTCTTCTTTTTTTTTTACCTTTTTCTTCCGCTGTATTCCTTAGTCATTACTTTCGTCTTGCAATCTCTCTCTCTCTTTTTTTCTCTTGCTTCCCTGCAGTCTGTCGTGAAAGATTTTATGTCATTGTTTCTTTGTGTTTATCTCTTTGTTTTCTCATCTTTTTTTCTCACTCATATTTCTCTTTCATTTTCTAGTCTACTTCGCTGTTATTTTCTCTGCCTTTTTCCTTTTTTTTTCTTTGATCAAGATGATCTCTTTCTGTCCGAGGAACCCTATTTTCGATTTCTTCTGCTAATTGTCTCCTGGTTTGTTTGCGACTTATAAATACATCGTTTCACGGAGGTGTTTCCTTTTTTTAAATACGCATTCGAATGGATATTTTGAATCAAAATAGTTAATTTGGTGGATTGCATATTAAATTAGGGAATTTCAATTAAAAAATAAATATAATACTTAAATTTATGTCCACCAATTAAAGAAAAAAATGTTAATACGAAATGAATATGTAATTATTTATTCAAATATTATAAATAAATACTTAATATTTAAAGTCATTGATTTTTTTTTTCAAAGCATGAATTATGAACTTTATAATAGTGTTTAGCATCTATATGCAGTGCTACGGGCCTCCATATCTAATAAAGGGGAAAGAAGCGGTTTCAGTTTGATTGAGAAATTTGTAAATGCAGAGAACGACAAGAACTTTATTTATTTGTTTCTTTAAGAGGCTGGACACTCCGCTGTGTTAACTGCGTCGCCAATAACATAGAAGTAGTGCCACGCTCTAGAAGTTTCAGGGACAGCAGATATACATATGCGTGATGACAAAAAACCCGATGTGATACCCCTTTTCATTGTATCGAATAAATTTTCAAAATAGTGACTGCGATGCACGGCATAAAAAAGGAACTTGCCACATTCTTACAGCTTACCTTTCGTCAACAGCTTACCTTACCTTTCAAGTGCGGCTTTGAAGTTTTAAAAGATTGACAATTTTCAATTACTACAATAATGAAAATGAAAATTGGTCATGAAAAATTTAATTGTTTCAAAATATGCTAAAATTTTGCTTAGTAAAACATCTTTTCTTTCTAAAATTATTGAAATCAAATATATTGAAAAAATAAAATAAATGAAAACTACCTGGTGTTCCAGATTTTCTCCCATACTATACACAAAATCGGGGTAGATCCCCCTAAAAGCTCCCCCGGAAGACACTGCCCTGCTCCTTCAACGTCACGGAGCCAAGTCAGACTTCTACCTACGGGTACTCCATAATAACAGAAGCTATCACTCCCCCTTCCTTCCTTCCGTCTATGAGACCACACGGGTTCTTGGACTTGGTCTAGATATTGCTGTCTACCAAGGGGGATAAGAAACAACAACAAAATTAGGTAATCTATCAACGCAGGCATTTACATATTTAATTAATTTTCTTGGGCCTGAATGGTCGAGTGGCTAGCGCTCTGGTGCTCGGTACCACAGGGTTCGAGTCCCGAGGTGCCATGGATGTTTGTAGTGGTTCGAATCCACTTTAAGCCCCAGGTCCCCATGTCTGATATGACTGTAAGAGCGTCACGGAGCAAAAGTCAGACTTCTACCTACGGGTGCTGCATCACAACAGAAGCTACCCCTTTTCCTCCATCCATGAGTAGATCACTCATGGGATGTCCGTCCCGCACTGCAGGACATTGAGGATTAGTCACATTAATTTTCTTATTACTTCTGTTTTTTTTTTAAATTTACACTCCAATCTCTTTTAAATTATGTCGAACTTTATTTTTTATAAAATCAAGATCCGATATGAGTCATCACATAGAGAAAATATTTAAATACGAATGAAATGAAAAGTTGGATACGAATAAAATAAAAAGCTGAATGCTAATACGAATGGAATAAATACTCTATAAACTATAACCGTGTTTTTTAATGAAAATAGTCTAAGCGATAAATTGATTTAAAATGCTATAAGTAGCAAAAATATTTTAATTCACCTTCTTAATAGGGTGTTTATTACTCAAAATTGCATTAACTCTCATATTTCGGCCATACCAACACCCCACACCCCATCCCTCCTATAAAAGCCCACTTACCTGCTAGTTTAAGAAGAAAAAAAATCAAGCTCTGTTAATCTATTTTTACGCCCAAATCCATTCCTTCGGCATTTATGGCTCCACATTAATATGAAGAAACGCATACGCTGCCCTACTTATCGTTTTGCCGGTGTGCCATTTGCGGGCACAGGAGCCAAAGGAATACCGAATTTGGGGATCGAAAGCCATCTAAAATGCAGCGCAAGTTTTCCTTCGTTGAGAAGAAATAAAAATTTTTTTTTAACCAAGATTTGAAAGCGAAGAATTTTGAGTGGATACCCCTTGCAAAATCGTGACTTGGCGACTAGAGTTGCAGGCAACACGATTTCTCCATTGCAAACTTTTCTGTGAGATGCATATCGCCGCTGTTATGTGATACCATGAAGTGGAGACTGTCATGGCGCTCGAAGCTGCCGTCTAATGACAGTAATATTTCCTGCAAACCTTTTCTTGGAGTTGAAAATATTTTTTGATTTCTTGCTGGAGGAAATTTTTTTTATTTATGGTGGACGCAGCAAGGGGGAAAGGTATCAAATGTCATGCAGTGATCAGTTTTCCAAGTTCAATCTTCTTTATATATATGTATATACATAAATAAAAAATAAATTACAAGTATTGCTTTTATTTTCTGTTTACTCATCTTTATATGGAGATTGAGGTCTGGCTTAAAAGGTTTGCCAGTTGAAATTGATTGATTGTTAAAATAATAACTGACACTATTAACGGATTGGTGTATTATTGCTGATATTTGATTGGAGCATTATTTTTGATTGATACTTATGAATATTGATTTAAATATCAATATCGATAAATATCAATATTTAAGTTTCTATAATCATTCGAAACACAAACAACAAACAATAATACACCAATCTGTTAAAAATGTCAGTTACGGGAAAAGTAGGAAAATTCCCTAGTTTTTAAGGAAAAAAAAGTAGGGAAATTTTGTTAAATTCGAAAAAAAAAAAATTAAAACTTTTGTTAACATTAAAACAAAATTTAGAAATTAATTCATAACAAGGTAAGAATATTCCTAATTTTGTTCATTGAAACTAAATATATTATTTTCATTTCTTCTTTTTATGTTATAAAATTGCATTACCACTATTACGAAATTGAATAGCTCTAAAATCTAGACACTGTCATTAGTTATATTTCATTCTTCATATATATGCGATATAACAAAGGGTTACTGAATATCCGAAGGGTCTTTTCTAAAGTCTAGCAGTGACTATTTTTTACGCTTTAAAATTTCCATCGAGATAAATAATTTTAAATTGCATTATCATTCTATAAAATATTGTTTCGTTTAAGCATTAAAATATTTCATAATTTATAAATTTTGATAAAATATGTTATTTGTTCAAATAAAAAATGTTTGTTCAAATAAAAAATATTTGTCAAAATAAAATAAAATATTTTGTTATAATGAAAAATAATTTCTTTAAAATTTTTATTGTCATGAAACAAACATTCACAAATGTGAACGTGTTAAATTAAAAACTGTTTACATTTGCTATATGCTATTATTAATTTTAAGAAATTCAAAGGGTATTCACACAGTTTTGAAAAAATATATTTATATACAAAATTAAGAATTTTATTTTCTAATATGTTGAGTCTAATAGCCCTTTGCTGAACTATCCCTTTATATCTTGATTTCTCAAGATAAAAAAGAGGTTTTTTTTTTAAATATCAAGGTTGATTTTGCTCCATTTTCAGCTGCATTCTTCTAGGGTCCATCCAATATTTTCGGATGTCGCTTAAAAAGAGCCTGTTTTAAAAGTTAAATTGCACAGTCATCCATAGGAGACATGCCGGAGAACTTGGTTGAGATGCATTTAAATGGAATAGCCCTAATTCTAGTTTCATTTCTCTCATAGTTTTTCAGTATAGATTACTAGATTCAGTGGTATGACTATAGCATTATCCAAACGGAACTTAACACAGTGAAGATTGTTTAGGTTTTTTTTTTTTAAAGCAAAACTTAAAACATATTTCTGATAATGATTCGAGTTTATTTTGCCTTTTTTACTATTACTACTAATTTTTTCATTATAAGTTAATCCAGTAACAATCATAAAGCCCTTAACAAAACTTTCTTTGTTTTCACTGAACCAAAGTTTTCAACATTTTTTCTCGTCTTTTCTCTGTAAGAAAATTGATTTTTTTCTGTTGTAATATAAAAATATCCAAGCCTCCTCAATTGTAGCTATATATTTCTATAAATAATCTACACAGTCCTATGCTAATAAACTTTTTATTCCCCCTTTCTTTCTGATTAGCTTTAGCTTTTAATCAAATTTTACAAGAAGTGTATGTACCTTGTATTTTTACCTTTTTCCTTAGACAAATGTAAACTTTTTTTTTCTTTCATTTTTATTAATCATGTCACTTATTTTATATGTGGTAAATTGTGGTAATAATAAAATCCTGCGTTCTACATCATTATTTAATAAAAATTTTTCTCTTCGTAAAAGTGCAAAAAAAAAAAAAAAACTTCGATTCATTGTTTATTTTTTTTGGTTGCATTTAAAGGAAAGAATAAATTTAATGCAGAAGATAATTAAGGTCTATTACGAACTGATGCCATTCAGACATATTTAATCATTGCAACTTACATTATTTTATTTATATTTCCTTTTTGCGTACTGCATATACAAAAAAAAAAAAAAAAATTTATTGTTTTTCTTTTTAACACAATTCGTAAAGCACCATTTGGTTAATGTTTTTGTCATAATAGTTTTTAATTTTCAAGAATTTTTTTTAATAACAGTAACCTCTAGAAAGAAATTTTCTTTTACAAAAATTAGAAGAATTTCTAATTTTTTTGTAAAGAAAATTTCTTTCTAGAGGTTATCAAAACGCATCGATACACATATTCCTTAATATATATTTACTTATTATCTACTTTTTTAGAAAAAGATTGTCAATGTTGTCATTTTTGATTAAAGGATATTTGGATAAATTAAGATTTAAGGATGGTTGGAGAACTTCTAATTCAATAAAATTTTTCAGAAAATTTGGGATTGAGTAAAATAACAGTAAAAATTTAATAATGTTCATAACCTATTTATTCTTATAATATTTTATCAGCTTGAAATATAATTAGTAAATAAAAAAATTTAAATGCACAATAAATAGGTAAGAAATCAAAGTTGTATAAAGATATTTCTAATTAAATTCCTTTGATAACTAAATACTTGAATACATTATCTTTAGACTGTGTTTGTAGACCTAACCATGAAATCAATAATTTAGGATACTATGACATTTCAGAAATGTCATACAGTGACTGCCAGCTAGATTACATCTATTTTTAAGTATCTTTCCTTTTACAGGATAATTGTTTTCTTTATAGTAAAAAAAATACTACATAATCTAAAAACACTATAATTTTTTAAAGTGTCCTACCTACATCTCGTTTATTATGGCTATAAAAAAATATTTTTGTAATTATTATATTTATATTGGAAATAATTTAAATAATGTTAAATGTTTCGAATATTATCAATTTATAGAAATATTTAACGCTTTTCTTTTAAATGATATTTAAGTCTTTATCAAGAAAATTAAGTTTCTTTATAAAAAAAATCATTATATTCATCATCATTCATCTTGCATTAAGTGAAATAATAAATGCAATTAAGTTTAATAATTTTGTAATAAATACTTCTTCAATTACCTTTCTGTTTACTATAATTTATCCTCGAATTGATTTTTTTTAATAGTTATAGAATATTTGAAAATTTTGACATTGTAACTAGAAATATTTCACATTAATTTCAATTTTCTTCACGTTTATGAAATTTTTTATAGAAAACATTTACAATCTTTAATGTATTTTAGAAACTGTATTTCAAAGAGATATAATTTTTATCTGAAGAAATGAAATGTTTTCAGTTCAGCCTATATTCACAATGTTTTGATAAATGTACAATTTCAGAAAAAAGAAAAAAAAACTCGTATTTTGAAAACAGTTTGAGTTTGGTTATCATTTGTGCATATTTTAATGGTTAAAATAAATTTGATTGAAATAATTATTTGTTAACATATTAATATTACTTACTAGCAATAAATAAAATAAAAATTATAATTAAAAATTGCAATGATAAGCATGATAGTGTAGTTATTAAATATATTGTAAATAAATAAGTTAAATTGTGTAAACAAATAACACAAAAATTGCGCAATTAAAATTCAAAATTTTCAAGAAAGTTCTTATTTATTTTTTTATTTGCATGCATGTCATTCATAAATAAATTTATTTAATAGAATTTAATAAAAAGTTTTTATTATAACATATTTTTATATGAAAAATTTTTAATTAATATTTGATTTCCATTTTTGTCAATATGATCTAATACATCAATCATAAATCTTGCATGCTTTGTTAAATGAAAAAAAATCATAAACCAATATTTCATTGCAAAATGATTGCAATTAAAAATCTGTTAATAATTTCTCTCGAATTTAAAAATTTGACTACTTGAATTCACTTAATTGACTTACTTTCATAAAAGAACACATTATTACAAAAAACGGCTTATGTTACCACCATATTGCGATAACTTCTTCCCTAAATTTCTTATCGGAATACATATCTTCTATTTCAAGTAGCTAAGTTTAGAAATATGCCTTCAACTTATTATTACTTTAATGACTGTATTTTCATATTTTATGAGAAGCTAATTCATCAAAAGATCAGTTTCATGCTAATTCATTAGTAAAGTAACACGACTCTTTGTTTCGTATGTCACCTTCATTTTGCTTTTCGCATCAACATTGTCATTTTGATAAAAAATGATAAAATTGGCATTTAAGAACAACGTTATTAGAAATTTAAATTTTTTTCTTTATAACAATTTTTTAAAATAAATCACACAATAGAAAAAAAAAAAGTAATGAAATAATTCTGTGATGTGCTACATTTTTTTTTTTTTTTTTTTTCATATATCAGGCGATGAAACGGAAAAGTAAATACTTCATTTGACATCTTAAAAAATTAGAATTTCCTTTATAATTATTTCCTTTAATTATTTCATTATTTAATTCAGTCTCAGAATTAGAATAATAAACATTTTGCATAATATGTTATATTTCATTTTAACGTTTCATTTGTACTTTTTAAATGAAATAAATTTTCTTAAGTGAATTGGGTCGATTTTTATATTGAAGGTAGAAGAAGATGTGGATTCATTTATTCTACCACGTTTTTATCAAAGATTTGGAATGCTTCCAATTGTATAGAATTAATAAAAAAAAAATTAGATAAATATATAAGGCATCAAAATTTATTTTTTAAAAAATGCATGAATGCTTATATACTAAGTGATCAAATTATTATATACATATATTACTTATACAAGAAACATTACAATCGTTCCTCTATTTGTCAAATAATGTATGAGATTTGAAAAAAAAATAAAACTGCTGAAATTATAAATTTTGAGAGCAGAGACAAAGTTTTGCAACATTCCTGCTCATAAGTTCTTTTTTAAATGCGTTTTTGAGTAAAATGTAAGAACTTTTCAAAAACACTTCCCGCACATGTATATAATTTTATGGGTTTAAAAATTACTAATAACACTTAAATGAATATTAAAAAAAAGCAAGTTTCCACTTTTTTTTTTTTTTTTTTTTTTGTAATTTTCAAAAACATTTAATATTTAATTTGTTCTCATTATTATTACTTATAAAAAAGAAATGATATCGACGATTATATGTCCTCAGAAAGGATAGAATTTATCTTTAAGATTATGATATCCTTTTCTACTTCTCCTTCTATTTGATTTATTACAACACAATAAAGTGTATCTCTCTCAAAAGAACAATAAATAACTTCTATGAACTTAGTAATAATTTATATGAACTTAATATTAAGAACTTAAGAATAATTTATGTGAACTTGCAAAAGAGTATATGCAAATATTGATAAAATAAGAAGTATATGTAAATATTGATATTAATAATTTTGAATAATAGTGAGTTATTTTTTAATATGTAGAAAAGTGATTAAAATCAAAGCTTGGGAGAAAAAAATATGCATGCTTTAATTGCGAACAAATGCAGGAAAAAAGAACAAATTGTTGTTGTTTGACACTTGGAACCACCATTAATGTAAAGTAAATTAGTCCGAATGAATTTTAAGAATGAATTTTTGTTGAGTTGAGTTGTTGCTGCATCAGGTATTAAGAAAATCAATTAAGTTCTAATTTAATAAAAAAAATTCATAACAGGATCGTAAATATAGTTATTGAACTATTGCAATTTTTATTTTGAAACATATTTTTGCAACAATAAAAAAATAAAAATTTCACAACCTTTTTATATTTAATTTAAAAATATTCTACCATATATTTTGCAATTTGTTGCTTACACGATTTACGGTCCAGACAGATAATTACGAGGATAGTTCATTATTATATATAGCTATTCATAGTAGCGATTCATATATATACGCATAATGGAAATATATTTAAATACTTCTCCTGTACATTAAGCCAGTTTTCAGATTTTAATTTTGTATAAATATAAAAAATCACTATGATTTTAATTTGAATAAGCGTTAAAATTTGTTTTTAAATAAACTGAAAATGCTTCCTCTACTTAATATATAAAATATTTTTTTATGCAGTACAAACAAATCTTTTCCATTGAAATATTTTAAAAAATAAAAAAATATTTTAATTGAAGTATATACATTTTTTTAAACTTATTTTTATTACAACAGTAGAAAGTTAAAAAATTCTTTTTTTGTCAACTATTCTAATAATGACATTCAATATTTATAAATAAGTTTATATCTATTTTTTTAATCTTTATGTTATTCTATCTTTTAATTTACATACAAATATTTTCAAAAGATAAATAATCTTGAAAAAAAAAATTTTTAACACCCTCAAAAATATTTTTAAATACAGCTTAAAAATGAATTTTATTCCAGAATACAGTTGATGATTCCAGTCAATTTTCTGGCCAGGATTTATAAATAAGTTTATTTTAAATCTTTATGTTATTCTATCTTTTATTTACCTACAAATATTTTCAAAGATAAATAATCTTAAAGAAATCATATCTTAAAAAGAAATTTTAATAATCTTTATTACATTCATATTGTAAAGCGTATTAAGTTATTATTGTTTTGTCTTTTTTATAATCAAAAATAATTCCTTTAAAAGTATTTTAGAAGGCAAAAATTTGATATAACTCATCTCTCATAAAACTTTAATATTTCATTTCATTGTCCAGTGCAGCAATATAGGCACCATAAAATTCCATAGTGGGCTTTTCTCGATCTCAGAATGACAAGAAAAAAAAAAAGTAACTTATAACAATTTATAAAACAAAGATATTCTTCTTGAAGTATTAGATTCTTTTATTGGCATGTGAGAAAAATATCAAAAATTATTCTAAATCAATTTTTTAATCAGTAATAAAGTATTTGGCTGGAAAAACAATTTTTCTGATGTTTTAGATATTATATTTCCTACAAAAAAAAAATAATACATTTTTTTCAACATGTTTCACTGTACCATGTTACACAAAATTTTGCTGTTGTTTCTTAATATTAGAGGTATTCCTTCCAAAAGGTTTCTGAAGTTTTCTGTCGATTTTCTAGTCAGGTTGTTATCAATTATTGAAAATAAAATGAAAATATAAAGAAAATACGTGTATAGTAACAATACAAATTTGTGTAAACTGGCATGTATTAATTTGTAATGAACTTAGTATGGAAGTGTTTCTTTTATATATCTTCTGGACATGAAGGAAATCTGAATTTTAGAGAGTTATGAATCATGCAGCTGCGACAGAATCGGGAATAGCCTAAACTACTTTTCGATGCCCTTTCCATCGAATGATTTTCCACCGGGGCCACGTTTTCTGCACCTCCCCCAACCCTCATGGTCGGCCATCTTTACCGGGGTAGTAACTCACTGTGCGCTTGCAGCTTGGCGCAGTCCCGACCCCACATTGCAGCTGCGGTTGGATCTTGCGCATCCCCTGGCTTCCCATCCCCGCGGCCACCCTCACCTTCCAATAAAACAAACTCGGATTTAAAAGAGGGAAGAAGAGCACGCCAATAAAGTAAAACAAAAGCAAAAAAAAAATTTAAACAGCCAGGAATCCAGCGCGGTACAGACAAAATAACCGGGTGCAAAAAAGCAGGGAAATATTTATGCAAAGATCGTGGAAGAAGAGAGATTTGTTTTTATTTATTCAGTTTCCTCTTTCTCGCCGCTGCTGCCTTCCGGTGGCAATCGGCAGAGATCGGACCGGCCGATCGATATCCGAAGTGTGTGCCGACGGGAGACGTTGTCGTCAGAGAACCAGCGGAGAGATGCTGCAAAGGATGTCGATGAACAGGGGGGTTTTCTTCTTGGTGACCTTGCTCCTCGGGACTCATCTGCAACTTTTCGCTCGGCACCATCCTCCTCTTCTTCGCCATCATCACCATCACATTCATCTTTGTCCTCGCCACTCAGGAAGACGCTGAAGGGGAATCGCCGCAAGCATCCGACCAGGAAGGTACGACGCCAGCACGTGCTGAAGGCTTCTCGGGTGATCATTGATTGTGGCCCACCCCCTCTCTTTGAACATCCCCCCTCTCGCCCGAAAGAAAATTTCTCTTGCACCTCTCTCTCTCTTTTATTATTATTATTATTATACGGGTCGGTCAGCATGCAATGGAGGACACTGACCTCGTACAGCAAAAAGCCGTGGGATCAATCGGAATCACAGAGTAATCTCGCAGGTAAGCTGTGCACTTTCATTATTGTCGGTATGGGAGGATACAGGGGGTGGAGGTGAGGCTGATCCACGCACGCAGGCTTTCGTCGGTCATTGGGTATCAGGGGAATAGTGCTGGATTTCCTCTTTGCTGTGCTTAGTGGTTGGGAGTGCAGTTAATTGTCTGTTTTAGAATAATTAAGTTTAGTAGGATGAAGAGTGATGGGCTGTTAAATTAATTGCTGGCATCTTTTTATGCAAATGAGTAGAATAATCAAAAGTGGTTCATTTCTATTCTGCTCATTTATGCTACACGTTTATGCATATTATAAAATGAGGGAAAATATATAGAGCAAGTGTATTTATTTAAAATATAGGTATGATAAGTAAATTGTAAAAAAAGTAAGTAAAAAAAAGATTTTACAAATTACATTGTGCATCTATTCAATTTATTTATATATTCGTTAAATAAATAGGAATAAAATAATGTGAATAATTTATTAGGCTAACTAAATAGATATGAGAACAAACTTTTTAAAATTCTTCGCAATTGGCTAATCAGATAATTTCATTAACAAAATCATAACTTTTGTGCTAATAAAAAATTCTCTTTCATAAATTCTGATAAATAAAACCAAAACGATAGTTTTTAATCTTGTAAATAAACTGCATGGATTGAAACAATCATGAAAATAGATGCATTTAATATTTATTTAAAATATGAATATATTATTAACATGTTAATTAGCTTAATTCAATATTCATTCTTTATCCTTAACAGTACTTATAATGAAAAATGCACTTTTATTGCAAGTAATATCATTTATATAATTAGTGTTTGTCACAAAGAAATAATTTTAAGCCTAGATCAGCGAAGTTACGAATTAAATGACTATAAAATCTTAATTTTTTTTTAGAATCTAACGTAAATTAAATCTTAAAGTGTTTAAATATGTTTGATAATGGGCTCGTAATTTTTATGTTATTTGAGAGATTGGAGTATTTTGTTTTGTGTAAGGTGAAAAAATGTATTTTTTCCTCATCTTAGTATGCATGCATTATCTATTAACAAAAATAAAAATTTAAACTGTCAAATTCTTTTTATTGAATACTTATTACTATAAGTATTAAATGATTTTAGTTTTTTTTAGTGAATTAGTGTTTCATGAAATGGTCAAGTCCATAAATTCTTTTTTTTGCATCATCTATTAGTAAAAAGGGAAATTAGAAGAAAGAATTAAAGCAATTATTCTGGTTAATGATAATATCTATTCAACTTTAAAATTTTTTGTTTTACTTATTAACTTTGAGTAAATTGCAAGTATCTTGCGTTATTATTAATACAATTCCAATGCAACTTAAAACTCATGAAGTAATTAAACACAAAGAATTTGATAAAATAATCAAAAAGTAGATATAATTTAATATGAAAGAGTAGAGTAGAATTTTATGCATCAATTAAAAAGTAGATTTTTAATGATTTTATTCATAAAGTCTCCAACTCATTTCTTCTTCATCTTTTTCCAAACATTTTAAAAATTCAAGGACAAAGAAAATCAAATTCTTCATAAAATGTAATATAAAAATACTTTTTTTACAATGTTCTAATAAAGTGTATAAAAGTATTATTAAGAATATTAAAAGGAGAACTAAAATTATGATAACCATTTTTAATAAACCATTTGTGAAGGGTAAAGTAACCATTTATATTACTGAATTTGTTCATGTTTAGATTTCAAATTATGATTATAAACACAAATTTAATTTCGTGTTACAATTTTTAAATTATAGACGAAAAACATTCAAATTTAATTTCCTGTTTAAATTTCAAGTTATGGACTATAGCATACAAATTAAATTCCATGTTTAAATTCCAAATAATGGACTATAACATTCAAATTTAATTCCATGTTTAAATTTGAAGTTATAGACTATAACATTCAAGTTTAATGTGTTTATTTAATAACTCATTACCACAATTATAATTTCCCATGGCAGGATACTTTTCGTTTTTTAGATTTTAAAATGAACGCATTTATGTGGTAAAAGAATGAAAATATATTTCTTATGTTATTATGCAAGATTAGTAAAAAATTTAACCAGTTGCAGTAGCAAAAATGAAACAGAGAGAGAAAAATCCCCTAGTTGCTATTCAAGATATGCATTTGTTGTAAGCAATTTTTTCAAATTCTAAATTTCAATTGATTATTGAAACAGTATAATACAATTTAATTTCTACAATTATTTCTACAATAATTATACAAGACAGTTTAAATATTAAAAGTTTTGCTATCTATTACTATAATTTTTTTTTATTATCCTAACAAATTTCTTTTATTAAATTTGTATTTTTCAGAATAAAAATCAAAATTTTCAATTGATTAATAATGCAACATTTCAGATTTTATGAATAAAATTTAAGTCTAAAAACTGAAATTGGGATGGAATTTGTTTCTCATATATTAAGAATTTATTTTGGCTTAAAAAATTTAATAAAAAATGCTTCATAAAAAACCATTATTTTTTGAAAAAAAAACATTATTTAAATTTTTATATGTTGTTAATTAACTTTCTGTTTCAATTTTGTAATGCAAAATGCAGTTTCTTAGAAAAAGTTTGCAACTTTTAAAATTCATTTTCATGTAATGTTCATTTTTTTCAAATTAATTAATTATATTCGAATTATTTGCTACATTAATTTCAAAATACATTAATACATTAGTATTAAATTAAAAAAAATATCAAATTTTCTAGAACATCAATGCATTAAACAATCAATACAAATTTTAGATCTGATCAATCTATACCTAGATTCATGTGTGTTTAAACAATAATACACGTAATAAGATTTTCAATCACAATTTCCTTTTAATTTGCTTCATATAAGTAATGAAATTCAAATATTTTATTTAAGACACTGAAAGCACATTTTTAACTGATTTATCATTGAAACCTTAACAGTTTCTTAAATCAAAAATATTTTGATAAGTTTGCTTATCTAAAACATATCTTCGCATAACATTTTATAAATAAAGCCAATATTTTTCTCATATTCCTTAATTGAACATTCACTTTTAATTAAACGTTAGTGAACATTTAAATTAATGTATCATTTAAGGAATTAATTTGATGTATCATTTTAGTATTATAATTTTATTTTGATCCACATACAATTATTAATATTTTATAGAAATTCAAAACAAATATTAAAAAAAACCGGAACGTTTGGGAAATAAACGACTCATTTGCGTTTTTACTGGCATTTATTTCGTTAGTGATCTTAACTTAGAAAGAAATATCTACTTATATTACTTTACCTTTGCTCTTCTTATAATTTAATATTTGAATTTGTAACTCAATTAATATTTTAAGAATTACAGTTTATCTTTAAACAGCAATCCTTCATTATTGTATAAATCAGATTAAAAAATCTTCGGAAAAAAAATAAGGTGTTGGCTCACAAATACGAAAAAGCGATTTAACCAGTAGTGATGCAACATTATTTTTAAATAAAAGTAAAACCAAATGCCAAATGCTTAGTTAAAAGTGAAATTGCCAAGATATTTTATATTTTTTCCTATTAAAATACTGTTTCGATATGATAATTTAGTCTAACTAAACAGTAAAAAAAACAACCAATGTTTCCTAAAACCAGTAAGTAAGATAAATATTTATATACAATATGCACAGATTTTGCATTAATTTATATCATACAAAAATACAATAGGATATTATATTCAATTAAGAATTTTTTAAATATATATATGATATTAAACATTTTTAAAGTTTATAGTGAAGAAAGCCTATTGGTTATGCAAATCCTGCGTATTATAATAAACATTTGTTTGAATATAATTTATTGATAATGTTATGGTTTATTTTTTTGATATTGTAATACAGCAATTACTTCCATGGCATTTTTAATTAATCATAAAATTTGTTTTTCATATTTAAAAAATGTCTTTTAAATTTTGAACTACCATTTAAAAAAATATTATCGACGATGTTACTTATCAATCAAATGAAAAACATTATTGAAAAGTAGTCATCCATCATAAATGCCAACTAAATTTATTAGTTGTGTTATTATCAAATCATATAATCCATATAAAATGATTGATTTAATAAAAATTTAGTATCAATATTAAGAATCATAAATTTTATGATGAAAAGATCTAGTTCTTAAGGTTTACAAAAAAATAATCATCAATCAATAATTCTGAAATTTAATTTAAGTGCTAGCTAATGGTCTTACTTTGCATAATTCAATATTGATTATTGTATATTAAATTGATAAATATTTAGTGTAATAAATTCACTCATTTAATCTGCTTTTAAAGATAATAAACTACTAAGGATGTCATATTTGTGAAATCAATTTAATGGTGTGGATATATATATAACTATTTAGAAATAATTCAACTTTTATTTTATAAATATAGATTATAAAATCTACGTTTAAAAAAAATTTCTCATCACTATATAATCTAAATTTATCAACTTAAAAACGAAATCTTTATGTTACAATAAAAACGTCAAACAGTTTTATTATTTTAACGAAAACAAGATTTTAGATTTGAATATTGTTTTATTTTTATTAAATTAAACACTAATGTAGTGAAATAAATTATAGAAATTTTGCCCGCATATACCAAACTTTGTGAATCATATACCATTACATTTTTTATAATTTTCAAATTTTAGAAAACTTTATATTAACATCATGATTCAATTAAGATGAGATAATGCAATCGAAAAAAAGTCCGAAAATTTGTTGGAGAAATTCTATTAAATAAATTCATTTCAAAAACAAATTTTCCCAAAGCATGTTTGCTTTTAAAAACAAGCGCATTATCCCCTTTTTTTTGCGGGGCAAATGTCTTAATGCTTTCTTCATATGTTTTACCGAATGGTTTAGCAAAAATAAAACCTTTCTCCCAGACACATGTTTCCTCCTAAAAACCGAAACTCTCGACCCTTCCAATAGTCTCATTTCCCATGGAAAATGTTTTTCTTCATCCAATTCGGACCACTTTCATTTCTGGGAAACAATGAAAGAAAAAAATCCACCGGACGCATTATCTTCTTTGGAAAAGGATTGCTGTGCAAAATTGCTGCTATTCAAGTTCACCCCAACCTATTGGACCGTATATATAACAGATCTCGTCCTCTCCCTCCCGCCCCTTCCACTTTGCTTTGGGTTCGTGCGATTTTCTTCTCAACTGGATTACACCCCCTCTTCCTACCTTGCATTTAGGGTTGCAAGTCGGAGAAGCAATCCTGTTTGCCATATTTGGGGATTTTACAGGGGAAAACTTTCAAAGGATGCCTGCTATATCCAAATCCCTTTGTGTAGTAAAGAGATACATTGCAAGAAAGAAAATAATGCAGTTTTCTTCAAAGGACAAAGAAAAAGTGCTGTAATGCGATTAAAGAACTATAGCTTGAGTGAATGTAATAATATGGATATTATAAACTGTGAAATAAAATAAAAAGTTAAATAAAACTTATCTAAGGAATATTAAAATATTTACTGGTTTTTTGCTATTAAATATATTAATTTTAAATTATTAGATTAAAAGCTTAAATATTATATGAATCTGATTTTAACTGTGTAAACATTTTATCTAAATTCAAAATAAATATATTCTAGTAAAAGTATAGCATAAATGAAAATTATTATTCTGTGGTTTGCATAAAGAAAACATTACAAAAATAGGACTCAAAAATTGTTTGATATTACTGAAACTGAGATATAGTAAAATATAAGGAAACATGAAAGCAAATTTCAAGTCAATTAGAATGTTTTAGAAATTGTTACATTCAATTCACAAATTAGATGTGTCAATTTAGGAAAAGTGCAATTATTCCGGAAAGAAATGCAATAAGTACAGCGATGTACAAGATTATCGATTATGTGGAAAGGAAATCTGTAGGAAGCGAGTGTCATTGTTCTCTGAAAACTGCTTTAAGCTTGCCAAGAACCTGAGAAGGAGCAACAATGTGGTTCCTTAGAATTTCCCATATAAATTCAATAAATTAAAGGTTTGGAGATCGAGCTAGCTACTTCATGTGTGGAACTGTTTGTTGCAGAAGATACGATATCTGATCTGTGTGATCTAGCGTCATCATTTTGTAGAATAAAATATTCATTTGTTGTTTCTGTACAAAGGCTTCCGTGAACTTGAAAGATCTATCTTCCGTAGACTCAATCAATCATAGATCTAAGTGCAAATATATTAAGATCTGTGTATCCATTTTGCACACCGATGCTATTTACTCTGTATGAGTTTCTTTCACACATATTTGATGAAACGTGACAGAATTCAAGTTCTATCCAAATCAAGCAATGTCCGCTATCGATTTTCAAACTATACCCGGCCTTATCCATAAACAGAAAAGCTATCTATTGATCTGTGATCCACTAGAAGAAATTATGTGCTTACTTCAAATTCCTCATTCTGTTATGTGAGGTAAGAGGCACATAAATGGTTGTCATTTTGCATTCAGACTATTTTCATGAAGTCTTCTGCGCATAATAATCGTTAATTCATCTTTTTGGTGGCTGCAGCAATGCAAGACCTTGTTGTGTTTATATCTAAATTTAGTACATAGCAATTTAACTACCAATATCTGCCATCGGTGTTCGACATACGTTTTCTCCTTCTATGATTGTACTTTCAGGATGCCGAGTATGTAGTTAGAAAGTTGAATAAATCTATGAACCCCAGGGAGATTCACATTTAAACACCTGGTCATCTCTGTTTGATTTTGATCTGCCCCTAATATCTCAATGGACCTCGGTCGTAAATAGTTCGCCAAATATTGCCTGAAAGTTTTAGTAAGACATTGACTATTCAATATTTCTTATCTCATTATCCCTCACAGCAGTCATAATCTTATACATACATTTTTATACTACTTATAAACTATGCATTTCAATTGCAGCACCACAGTTTTGTGCACAATGGTTTATTTAGCCCCATACTTAAACTTTATATTGATTAGTTTCTTTTTCAAAAATTATATTTGTATTTTTTTCTTAATTTAAAGAAACCGCAGTAAATTTAATTACAAAGAACGAACTAAACTACAGTGACTGTTTTTAACAGAAAGGATATTAAAAAGGATTTCTTTCTGTGTTAATATAAAAGATAATTATTCACAATATTAGGTAAAGACATATATAATGCTTTTACTGAATGCGATTTGTCCATTGTATGGTGATTTATAAATTAAAAATAAAAAAGACAATTTCTGCATGCAAATTTACTTATTAATACTTCTTAATTATGAAAAAAAAAAAAATAAATCTATTTAATAATTATTAGTTATTCATGAAATGTTATTCTTAGTAAACCAAATTTTAAAAATAAAACAAGTAAATCAATAATTTGTTTTATAAAAAAACTTTTTAATCAACTATCTTTCATTAATTTTGAAAATAAATACAATATATTTTAATTAGTTTCATACTTTATTAAAATAAGGACGTTTCATTTTCGTTAAGGGCAAAAATTTTAATTGGGACTTTTACACTGAATTTGATTGTTTAATTCAAAATTATTGATTTTTAACACCTACCTTTAGTAGTTAATTTTCAAAAGATTTAGAAAAAGAGTTCCAATACATCTTAGTTTTAAATCTAAAGCCTATAAATAGAATTTTGTATTTTAACATTTTTTAATATAGTCCAGATTCAACCAATAGAAAAGTTTAATTTAATAAATATTATTATCTTTTTTCCCATATATACATTGATAAATTCAAAAATATTTTTAACTACTCTCAAGTATTTTTCATTATTTCATTGAATGCAGATTTTTCGATTACAAATTATAAAATAATAATTTATCATAGATACTTACTTATCAGTACATTTTTCTGCTTGAATTAAAAAATAATTCTTTTAATAATTAACATTTTTAACTTCTTATTTCATAAATTTCATTACAATTTTTCTTTGTAGAAAATTTTCATCAAAATATTTTTAAACAATGCTAAATATAGTCCTAAAATGTGTTACCTTAGTTTATAACCGAAATGTAAATATTTTATTTCATAAAAATATATAAATTTTTAGAATATAAAATTTCAAAATCAAAAATATATGAAAGTAAGGCAATTTTTAGTGTTTAACTTTAACTCTAAGTTAATAATTTTTGATAACATTCATACACTTTTTTTTTGTAATTTATGTATTTTTAAAAGTTTTACTTCATTACTTTATTTTTAGCTACTTACATATGGTGTATCAAGCAGAACGCTAATCGTATTAATCTCATTATTAAAACTACTGAAATATTCTTTTTATATATAAAAATATTTTAAAATTTTTTACATGTAAATGTAATGATAATATATAATTTAACAAGTCCAAAGTTCAGATAATTTATGCAGTTAGCATCAATGGGTTAAAGTGAAGAAGCAATTAAATTGAATAACAAATTTAACTATATATTATTAAAAGGCATGGTGGTTTAGTTGATGTTTCTTAATTACAGCTTCTTCTAAGTATTACGCCTTTATTTATTGAAATTATGACTTTGCTTCCTCTGAATATTTGAGTAATCTGAAAAGGAGCAGAGCTAATCAATTTTGCATGGGATATTCTTTTTTTCTCAACTTCTTCAATAACCCAGCAGTTGTTTCTCCGGCCATCATAATGAGGTCTGAAAGGACCAAAATACCCAACCCAGAAAACCACAACGAGATACATCAACACCAAAATACCAGCTAACAACCTAGAAATCTAGAGCAACTGCGCACATTAGGAGAAAAATTCCCATCCCTTTTTTATTTTACCCTTTCCTTTTTTTTTATCCATTCCACCTATTCGTTGGAACTGCCATATCGAATACACTGATAAGAAATGCCTTGGCTTCCAAGCGTGGCAGGAAAGTTGTGGATGCATTGCAATCTCTACCCGTAGGCAGTTACTCTCTAGACTGAAGCATTCTCATCACACCCGGGATGAAATGGTTATCTGCAAAAGCGCTAACTGCGTTTCGTCCGCCCCTGATGACAGCTAGTAACGGGCTTTCCTCATCAATGAACAGTGGTCCAAGTCCTAAAGTTCCATGTCTGCCAATATATGAGGGATTTGGTTAATTGGAGTTTTTTATTATTCGTTTCAGATTAAAAATTCTTGCTTTTTTTTTTTTCCTTTAGAAAAATTGCAAAAAAAGCTTTCACTTAAATTACAAAATAAGAAAACTAATTTTAACTGGCATAAAAGCACTGGCATTTTGACTTCAATGAAGGGTTGTAATTAAATTGTTTTTAGATTGGGACAAGTAATCAACATTCTCTTTAACTAACGAATTAGATTTTATAAGTAATTGATTCAAATACATTAATTTTTCTTCTAAAGAATAAATTATAGTAAAAAAAAAATGAACAATATATGAACAAAATTTATGTGTTTAAAATCACAGATATGAATTTTCTCAATTTCATCTAGAGAACAGCAACAGCAAATGAAGTTAGAATTATTTGTTATCTAACACTCCTCAATAATTTAAATATTTGTATGTCAGTTAAAAGTCCTTATAAATAAGAATCAATTACGAATTCTAAACCCTCCATTTATCTTACTACCTTAAACAAATACCAGCCACTGAGGTCATCCTCCTATAGAAATGACAGATATATAGAGGATTTAGCATTATCCAGGGTACAATAACTGGGAAAGTTTTCAACATTACACCCACAATGTTTACCATAATTTTGAATGGGAACCTCCGGGAGTAGCATTTGGTAAGTTCAAACCCTTCTTTTTTTTTCCCTCGAACCAGCGGAAGGACTTTCCTGCTTTTGGATTAAGAATTACCATCAGCAGCATAGAAACCGGGTTCTAATTTAGAAAACCAATGTGTTATTTCAACACTCAATCCTATTTATACCTTTAAATATGTTAATTCAAACATTACATGGCTAAACTTTCTTAAAAATTGATTAAATGGAATATTTGGTACTAGAAAATATCAAGCAAAGAAAGAATAATGCTATATTGTTATTTACTTCATAAATTTGCTATTTATCAAGAAAGAAGTACTTTCAACTTTTTGAAATATCTCACAATAGAATTTACTTTAAAAACAGTCCATTACTGTCTCCAAAAAGTGAAAAAATAGTGATAAAAGACAAGACGAAAATCTGAGCCTTAAAAATTAAGTTATACTTGTGAAAAAAAAAAAACGGCTCAAAAATTTCCGCAGTTTCTGACATAAACCATCTTTCATTCTGGAATCTCATCTTGGAACATCCGCCGAGTTCTTCAATCATTCATAGAGCAAGTGCGATTCGATTTCCTCTCTTCCCTTTACCCTTTCTTCTCGCTCCGAGTTGTGTGTGTACATTTGTTCGTGTTCCGATGCCGGAATTCCCTTCTCCGAGATTAAATATGAAACACTTAAAAGTAGCCAGATGGAATTCTATCTACCCTTTTCCTTCCCGAGACACTTTCAGAATTGTCTGCGATGTGTCGGTTGGTTTTATCAGCTCAGCAGATCGAATGGATAGGGTTGATGAAAAAACCGATGCAAACTTTATGGATTCCGAGTACCAGTACTTTGAATGAAATACTATAAATTGAATGTTTAAGTTTTCATTCTTCTTCTTTTTTTTTCATCTTTTTTTTTATAGCTTCGACTTACCATTCGCCTTGGGCGACTACTTACTTAAATAAGAATGTTTCATTGTGCATTGGATGATCTTCCAGAATGGCATAGCAACTTATTGGAAAAATAAAAACCAAACCACTGAAAAATGAAGAAAAAATAACAAAAGTAATATTTGGTTATTGGATATCAAGTTTCATTTTTTATTCTTTCTTTCTATATTAGTTTCTCTGCACTACACGTATGACACACATACATAGGCAAGCATACACACTCGCGTGCATATATATATATCGATAAATAACTTCCAACGCTGTTATAAAAGAAAACTCATACACATGGATTATCAACAATAATAAACCTTTTTAAAAATTTATAAATTGCTCTTCTAACAATAGTTCTTTTGTAAATATTTTTTTTAATTTTAAGGATCTTTTAACAAAATTTTTCATAATCTTCTAAAGGCAACTTTCGAATACTGGACAAAATTTTGTAATCTCTTCGTTTTTTATAAGCACGTTTACAACAGTGAAGGTCTTTTCACCCAAACTCAAGGAATTCCACAAGGAACAAAATATTCATTACTTGCTAATCTTTTAATTTGAAAATTATTAATTGAAAAAATTGTCTATTTCAAAATAGGCTTTTAGATACTTTAATGATCCAAATTTTCATAAAATTTCTCATGACATTTATCAAACAGAATTGGTAATAAATAAAACTAATACTGTCAACTTTGAAGCCTATTTTCAGAATATAACAATTTTGATGAAAGGTAAGAATTTAATTTCATATTCAATAGACTTAAATTAATATCAGCATCAAAAAAAAAGTTATAAAATCATAATTAATTAACTTCTTAAAAATAATTCCATTTGCAACAGCATTATTAAGATATGTAATATTCAACATTATTTATTTTTAATTCGCAATTTTATCATTGAATTTGTGCATTATCTATCAGAAATAACATGGTTTGTAATAATTTGAGGTTAGGTATTCCTTGATAAAGCTAATTTCAGAATATTATAAATTATTATAGTATTTTATATGGGAATTTCATGGACAACTTAAATTTGTAAGCATGTATATTTTCTTTTTAGATCTGTCCTTTCGGATTTCACAGTTTACTCTTTTAAAGTTTGTATAGTTCTAACGATTTTCAGTTTCGTCGCTGTTGCTTCTGCGTACTTCGGATTATGAATAAATTCAATCTCATTAATTTCTTTTATTGCCAAATTTTCTAATGGAACTAATTAAGAAGCACGTGACAATTTATGTATGAATGCTTTTCTCACAGCTTTGTTATGTAAACTGGTAGGATAACTGAAATGTTCCTTGCCAGCTCCTTCATTAATCTTTCTTTTCTTTTTGCATTTTACATTCTTTTTCTCTCTCTCTTTGTATATATTCTTTTTTTTTATTGTTTCTATAGTATTTGTCCTATATTTAGGGATACATAGAGATGTTTCAGGAAGTTTAGTTTCGTAGTTGCAGCTAATGCTCACGTTAGATTTTCATTTTTTTTTATTCTTGTATCACTGATTCCATGGGACTGATTTAGGAACGTAAGAAAACTTTTGTAGTCCGAATGCAATTTTTTTTCTTACTTAGTGAAATAAGCTTTATTAAGTGCCTTGGAAACAGTCCATTTTGTTTATCATCTATCCATCAATCTATATATACTAATATATATATATTTATTTAAAGTTTAATCGGAACCGTTACAAACACTAATTACTGAAACTAAATCGAACTAAATGGATAATTGTATCATGAACAGATATATTAAAAACAAACACAATATGAGTTTTAACAAAAATGAATACATATAATTATGATTAAAAACTTTTTAAGTAATATAAATTCACTTGTGTTTTAATGACACAACAATATTCAGTAGCCTGTTTGATTCGTAGAAATTCTTTTATTATTATTTTTTTTATCTCAAAAGTTTTCAAAAGTGGTACATCTGATGTTACATCATATTTTGGCTGTTTTCTGCAATACGCAGCAAAATCTAATACTACATTGATTTTTTTCATCTAAAATGTTTTATTCTTTTTAACTTATATACTTAAACAAGTGTATTATTGAAACTTAAAGAAAAAAATTGCATTGATAAAAATAGGTATATTTTTAAAAATTATGTTAAAAGCAATGCTGCATCTTACTATGATATACATTTAATGTAGCAATTGCCATATAATATAAATGGATGCTTGGCAAAAAACAAATTTTAAAAATTTCTGCAGCTTTTGCCAATGGAGTTTTCTTAGTAAATTTGCGAATTAACTATTTTCTAGATATATCTATTCGACATTATTTATCACGATGGCGACATGTTAAGGAAAGACATGTGGGCCAGAGTTAATTCTATATAGCTAGATATATAAATGTGGAGTTTTCTGTATTCATTTCTGTCTTTCATGGGGAATGCATTTCTAAGAACAGAATCAGTTTCTAGAATGTAAAACCCAGAAAGACTTAGAGCTACAAGTGCCACAGATGACCGCTATTTGAAATTTACTGCATGGAAACACATAATCACTACATCATTCTACCATTCTCTTGTATGAGTGACTTGAAGGCCAGTATTCATATAAACTGTGAATAGAAGGTTGTGTGCTAAATGCGAAAGCACACCCGGACACCGAAATGGAGTGCTAGATAATGGAAGCTTTTGCTCTTTACTGATACAAATAATGTTTGCAATATCATTCAAGAAGAGGGTTTGTCTGATGGAGCTATTAGGGAGCTGCTCATTATTTATATAAGGTACACAACATGCCAGTACAAAAAATCAAAAGATAACTGATAAGAACTAGCAAGGCGATTATTTCGCATAGAAGATTTCGCTACACATAAATTATCATTTGCTGCACTGAAACACAATCAAATTGTATAATAAAACCATGATAACATTCGAATTACAAAAACCCTGAAATGCCTCATATTCAGAACCCTGAAAACCAAATAAAAAATAAAAATAGAATTTGTCCATGATCCGATTTGCTCATAAACTGCGAAAATCAAAATCTGCTTTGCAACGAAACCAAAAATTCTTTGACAACATAAATATCAAAACGGTTGGCGGCTAGAATTGCATCGGCAGATAAAAAACTACGAATATCTATACAAAATATACAATAATAGGATGTGAAACTAAAAATCATGTATATATATATATATACATATATGAGTTTTAAACATTTAGAAAAAACAAAAACGATTAAGTTATTTACGGGATTAATTTCTTGATTAAGTTACACTAAGAATAACGTAATGCTTTTTTATTGTTGTGTTTAAGGTTTGTTTAACCCTGCATTTATTTATTTGATATAGCTTTATATAGATTTTTATATTGTCTATTTTTCTTCAGATAAACATATATATGAATATTAAGTATTTAAATTACATTGATATAAAGAGTATAAATAAATTAGTCTAATTTTCATCCAATGCTCAGCAAAAGAAAAAAACTATGAATATTAGTTATTCATTTTGAAATTTAAACCGCATATTGCATCCAAAAATTTTATCACCCCTTAAAAATGTATTACATTTAACATTATCATACGCTATCAAATAATTTTTTTTTCTTCGAGATATTTTCAAAATATCTTTTTCAGTAGAAATAGTTTCCCAAGAAATAAATTTACACTAAACTGCATGTTTAAAGATAAAATAAATTCGAGAAGCTACACTTGTCTATACATCATAGTAAAGACCCTATATTTCATTTTTGATGTGCTATATTAAAGATGTTTTTGTTATCTCCAATATATATGAAATAAACCAAAAGATGGACAGTAATGCACGAAAAATGGATCACTTTTGGCAATGTTCCACAAATGAGGTGATAACTGAAAGAAGAGCACTTACAGCTGAATCGAAATGGACCTCTCGAGGCCTAGAAGTAAATTCAGATGATCACAGAAATAAATATCGATCTATAACTACAAAATGGAAAGTTTTTTTTTTTTTTTTTTTTTGGTTAACATAAAAAACAACCTTGAATTTATTAAACTAATATAAACCTATGTATTTAGTTTCATCTCAAACCTTGTTCAACATATTAGAAATACGAATAATTATCCTTTATAATTTGTTTGATGTTTTTAAATAATACCATATTTTTCCTGCCTTTTCATAAATTTCGGTAGACATAAATTGTATACTCATTACAAAAATAAACTATAGATTTAAAAAATTTTAAAAATTGTTACTATTATGTTATTTAAAAAATTAAATTATTAAATTGTTAAATTATTATTATTATGTTTTTTATTACTATTTATAGATTACTAATAAAAAACATATATTTGTAATTTTAGTTAATTATTACATACATTTTATATCAATTTTAAATGAAATATTTATGGAGTTAGGCGCTTTAAATAAGTTATTCACGTTAATGAGTGAGGATTACGTCAATAGCAATTTTGATGCTGAACATTTATGTTTGAAAGTAAGTGGATTCTTAATTTTATGAATTTAAATTATTGAATAATTTTTACTACCTAAATTTGACAAGTAAAAGCTTTTTTTTTTTTATTTTTTTTAGGTTTCCAAAATTAAAATAACTTATTTTTAAACACATTTCCTTTGAACTCCTTTTATTTCCTTTTTTAAATTATTTTTCTAGTTTCCAACTAATCTTCATTGTTCAAAATCTTAAAAAACAAAGAGCGATGTCTTGTATTAGATTGAAACAAATTTTAAAACACTTATAACATAAACTATTTTTAATTAATAAAGTGGTATCAAGTTGTGAAAAAGTTGATAAAGGTTGGTTTTCTTTGCAATAAAGGAAAATTTACTATGCAAATTCAATTTAAAAATATATGACTTTAAAAATTAACTTTGATGTAAAAGTTTGTTAAAGTCATGGTTTTAAATTATAAGTATTTTAGTAAATTTTTTTATTGAATATTTTGCTTTAAAATTTGCTACATATATAATACATATACTTGTAAATTCATATCATAAAATAACTTTCACAATGCAATAGTAAAATAATGGAAAAAATAAACAATAAATGTTGTAGGTTTAGTATTGAAAATTTAACCTGTCTTATTCTAGTTGTTTGTCAGCTTAAAATATTTTTATATATAATTTGTTTTTCTTAAAAGCAAAAGCTGAGATTTAATTTAATTAGAATATATTAGAGCAATTTTTTGTTTACTTTTTATGAATAAAATGAAATAATAAATCTAAAAATTTCAGAGCACCAGATTATTTATAGAATGAAATATGATCATAATCAAAAGTATTATATACTTCTGTTGAAACTTGAATCTAAAAATATGTATTCGCAAAATTATATTCTTGTATTTCATGTCCTTATTTCATTAAAAGATGTTAATGAATGTACAGTTATACTTTGATTTATCATCTGTCTTTTGTACGAACTTTTATGATGTCATATTTAATTTCTATGTAAGGATCTCAATTCGAAATACAGCCTATATGAAATACAAAAGAATACTGCATAATAGATATTATTTTTAGCATAATGGAGAACTATTTCTATACGATTGCATTTTTTTACACATTCATAAAAAAAAAATAATTTTTAGTTTTGTTTGAATACATTGATCAAAAGACTTTAACTTAGTTTCTTTTCTTTTAGAAATAATTGTTATTAAAAGCGATTTTTAAGTGACAATTGATTTTTTTTTTTCAATATGACATAAAAAATGTAATGGAAATGTAGATAAAAATTATAGAAAAATCTGAGAAAAATTAAACAAGACTGAATTCAACCTTTATAAGCATAGTCGTCAAAAATTCAAATTAAATCTAAGGTATATAACTTTTTCAATTATCTATTAGAATGACATATTTCGCAAAATAAAGCATTTCATAACGTAAAAAAAAATGCACTATAAAAGCTGAATACAAAATATAACGCAAATCTAAATATAATACGCCAGGAGTGTACTAACTTTTACCTTTTGAGACCTTCACCTGAAGGACAAAAAAACGGCTTTGTGCCATATAATGAATATATACATTTTACTTTCTTTAAGGATAAAAATAAGTAAATAATGGACAATACAACATCTCCATCAAGAAGAATAAGCAAAAATATCATAATTTAGTATCTTTTGATTCTTTCACATTCAGATTTGTTTTAATCTCTTGAATTGCTCAATGATTTAATTTCTGAAATAAAAAATGTTTTAAAAGATAGTAAATTTAGTACGGTTTTTAAATAAAATACGTAAGGAATATTAAATTGTATTTAAATAAAATATGAGTTATTTTCGGCATTTTAATATAAAAATTTCAAAAAAAAATAACAAACAAAGTAGCTTACATTATTAATAAGCTAAGGAAAATTACGTTTACATTTTTCACGTCCTATCCTAGATTTTCAATGGTCTTTGTTGGTTATTTTTTATTTATATTGTTTTTAATAGAAACCATTTTAAAATTTCCTTTAGGAAATAATGACAAATTAGATTTTGAGATGCGAACGATGTTGTTCATAAATCGAGCCACCTCTGTGTGTAGTATTTTTATTGATCTTGTTTTCTGTTTCTTCAGGTGGCTAGAGACATGCGGTGTGAGTGATGGGGAACAAGCTAAGCTGTTCCTGCGCCCCGCTCATACGGAAGGCCTACCGCTACGAAGACTCCCCCTGGCAAAATGCCAGGGAGACAGGACAGTCACTTGCTCAGGTCAGTACTTTTTTCTCTTTCTTCTTCCTTTTCCACAGCAGCGCTGATGAGTTCTCGTTCATTAATGCTTTGGGATGCGTGTGTTGTAGCGCTTCGTCGGATTTGATTCAATATAGTATTTTAAGGATTAATTTCGCGTAATTGAAGGTTTCAGATTAAGATTATTTTTCGTGATTAAATTCAAACATATTCCAAAAGAGAAAATATTAATTACAAAAATTGTGCATTCTTTTGCAATTTTGACATTTAACATTTTTATTGTACTCAAAATGAAAGTAAATTAAAATTTTTTACTATACTATTGCCCTTAATAACTTCATTTCAAAAATTTATATTTTATTTTTCTATGTTTTAAAAAAAAAGATTATATAGATTTTATATGAGATATAATACACTTTTAACTGATGACACTGTTTCAAAAGATGATACTATAAAAAATAATAGAATATGATATGATTTAAAATTAATGTAATAAAACGTCAGATTGTGTTCTAAAGGCAATTTTTGCATTATACTGAATGATCAAAAGAAGTTTTTAAATTAAAGTATATTGTTGTTTAAAACTGAAATTTTGCGTGCACAATTTTTAAAAGGTCATAAACACAAATTGTTTGAACATATTTAATCAAAATGTGCTCATGTACATCAATAACTTTTACCAAGGATTATGCCAGTTTCGAAGAACAACTTTAATTTCATAGACGATAAATTCAATAAAAAGAGTGTTTTGACAATTTTTGATTGATGAAGCATTTATTCTTTTCAAACGATTGAAAATGTTTAAAGAATTGATAGGTCAGTAGGAGACAAGTCAGGTGAATAGAGTGGATGAGGCAGAACCTCAAATTTCAAACCGTTCAATTTTTGGAAAGTGAAGTCTTGTGTTATCATGGAGAATTGATTCATAAATACTGGTTCTGATGCACAATATCAACTGTTGACAGTAGCACCGTGCATTAACTATCTGATCTATTCACAGGTAAACTGCAATAGATAATTCCATTTGATTTCACTAAACTCTCACGATTGTCTTTTCTTGGGATATAAGCTTTTTTGGGGGAAGGGTGTTTATGCATTCAGACAATATGAGATTATTATTATACATAATTCACTTTTCATCATAAGTAAACCTAAAGTCCGAAAAGGGACAATTTCATTGACGAATTCTGAATGAATGGCAAATATGCAAGTGTTGCAATTTCTGCCGTCAAGTTTGTTAAGTTTTTCACCTTTCCAAATGCAACAAGATGTCTCAGAACTATTGCTATACTTACTTTAAGATCAACAATAAGTTCTCAAACAGTTAATGTTTGATTAGCTTCAACATTTAGCCTCAGAATATCATTATAGAGGATACATTCAAGTCTTCTTGGAGGCTCATTTTGTAAGCTCATATCTCCTGATATCAACTTCTCAAAACATCATCTCATTATGAAAACCTTTCCTGCCTCATTCCAAAATGCAGCATTAATGTTTCATAATACTTTTAAGAACATAAAAGTTTATATTCATACAGAAAAATTACCCGTACTTCATAATATTCCCTTTTCTAATTTTTTAATATTTTTATAGAAATTTTAAAAACTATATGTGAACAAATATGCAATTAAACAAATTACAAAATAAGCAATGAAATAATATATTCGGTTAATAAAAAAATCACGTGCGGTTTTTATAATGTACTTAAATGGCGAAAACCGAAAATACTTATATAATTTAATACTGGTTGGAATATATTTGATAGAATGTCAACTAATACTAAAAAGTTCATTTAATGTGTAACAACCTAATATTTTTATCAGAAGAGTATGATTTATTAAGCAAAAGAGCATTTTGACAATTAGGAATATATGAAAAGTATGTTTATTAATATATATAGTCTTTAGATATTTTTCTACGATAAGTACAGTATTGAACAATAGTGAAAGAATTTTACGGAAACCATAACAAGTCAAGCAATACTACAAGGTTTCTAGCATAATATGACAAAAAAAAGTACGATAGTAAAAACGAAGTTTAAATAATTTGTTTTACAACGATTAACAAAAGAAAAAAGATTTTTTTACTGACTTAAATAAATATTGTAACAATATTTATTTTGAATTTTTTTTGACAAAAAAAAAAGTGATATAAATTACTTTTATTGAGTAGAAAATTGAGTTAATTGAGTTAATTGAGTTGAGTAGAGAAAGATATTTAATAAATTATATAATCTCATAGCAATCCATCAATTCAAATCTGTATGTAATTATGGCGCATTCATCTGCAAACAATTAATTCAACATCCATACAATATTTTATTCAGTACATCATTTTTATTTCCTTACGGACAGAAAAAATCACATTTTTGTATCTTTTATTTTTGATCTCAGACATACTAAACAAATGACGTAAAGAGATTGACATTCAATAATATTTCATTTTTTTCGTAATGTTAAGACTGGAAAAATACTTCCTAAATTTGAAGATTTTTTTAAACTAATATAAGAGTTTGATTTCTTTTAACAAATATAAGAGTTTGATTTCTTTTAATTAATATAAGAGTCTGAACTACTTTTGAATTTAGTCACGTATTATAAAAAAATTCTTTACATTTTTTTTTAATATCTCCAATCAATTAACGTTTATTGTATTTTTTTAAACAAATAGAACTCTATTTTTTTAATATATTGAGCTGAATTTTTGTATATAAATAAAATAAATAATTTAGAACAAATAAAAAAAAAATTTAACACTAAAATTAATAAATAATATGGTAGAATAAGTTATATTTTGTTCAGTTATTTATGAAAGTTATAGTAACATATTTAAAACCTAAATTTTCTTAACTGCAAGTTTCAAAATCAATCAATCTATTCTACCATAAAAATTAATATTTTATTTAATTAAATTCATCTAGAAGTTTTTAGTAATCCGCTTTAAAGAATTCTGAAAAAATGTTTGAATGATGTAGGCATTAAGCTATAAGAAATAGAATTAAACTTACGCGAATCTTAAGTTTTTCCAAGCGTAGAATAACCTAAGTTGGTGTTTCAGGTTGTGGGCGGAGGTGTTCCATGTGAGTGCAACGAGTGGCGCCGTGAAGTGGCAGCAGGTATCGGAAGACTTGGTGCCCGTCAATATCACCTGCATCCAGGATACTCCGGACTGTGTCTTCCACATCACGGCCTACAACTCGCAGGTCGAGAAGATTCTTGACGTGCGTTTGGTGCAACCAGGTAAAGTCTACTGTTATATACAAACAATAGTAAATAACAAAAAAAGGTGCTGTAATGTTACGTAAATATTTCCTTATCATTTGTCTTAAATACGATATTTTTTTTAATATGATGTTTACTTTTTTTTTCTCTAGAACCAAAATAGTTAAAAATAAAGACCAATAAATTATGATTTGTTTGCTCATGTAGTATCCCTCTGCCAACCACTCTCATAGAAACAAGTAATATAAAAAAAAAAATTAAAGTCAATTCCTACTTTTTTCCACTATATTTCAGAAAGTCCTTTATAAATAATTTTCATTCATTTTTTTTAATTTATCTGGCGCCATCTATTGGTAGATACATGCAACTTAAATCTAAAAAAAAAAAAAACTAAAATTAATTAATTAAATTTAATGAATGAATTAATATTTGAAAAACTGTATTAACATCCAGTGTCATCCACTGCAAGTTCAAAAAAATATATTTAAACTTGAGTGGATGAATACAAAGTATTTTATGAACGATTAAAAATTTGAACAAGATATATATAGGGAGAGTGTGAGCTAATAGAAGGAATTGAAAAAAGGAGGGAGATATATGGTTTTTACTTTTAAGATACTTTTTTTTTCTTTTTGCCAAATTGTTTAGTAACATCATGGATAATAAATTCTTTTATTAATAATTTTTAAAAATTTTTATATTACCCGTACGTACATCTCACTCCCTTAGATTTTTTAAAAATTACAAATTCAAAAGCTAATTCATGTTAACTGGATTGATTTGTAATTCATTAATTTAAAAAATAACATGAAATTTATTCATACATAGTAACAGGGAAAGGTAATAATAAGCCTATTCTTAGTAAGCAAGTTAAAAGAATTTTATTTAATTATATATTTCAGTTATTTTATTTATTTAATAAAGCAATATAACATTTTATTTATTTGTCTTTTCATTGTATACTTTTAATTTTAAAATAATGAAACAAAATTTAAAAAGTGTTTAAAAATACACAAAGTTAGTCAGATTGAATAAATTTAATAATAAATTCTAATATTTGAAAAAAAATTAGTTCTTTAAAAGACATTCCTTATATTAAATAGCAAACACATTTTATTTTAGAAAGTTAAGCTTTTAAAATTATTCAATAAAATCTAAAACTGGTTTTTATAAAGAGTGCATAACATTTAATATCTGTGCAATAGATATTGATTTTGACATGCAATTTTGTTGCAAAATTAAACATCGATTTAAAATAAATTTTTAAATTTTGTGGCTTTCTTTTAACATGCAATTTTGTTGCAAAAACTATTAAAAGATGTAGATAATTTCTCGCCACTTTTTTTGTGATGAGAAACAGTTTTATCCAAATTGAATCCTTTAAATACGATATAAGAAATCAAAAAACATAAAACTAGCAAATAAATAACATAAAATTCATTTACGTAATAAATAGAAAAACAAAATAATACAGAAAATTACAACAAAACTTACAAGTGTAAAAAAGAAAAAAAATTTATAATTTAAATTTAATTTATATTTTAAAACGAATATTTGTGGTGGCAAGCATCCAAATGGAAATGAATAATGAATATTTTTAATTTGTAATTAATGGTGATTTTTATAAATAATAAAAAATGTCCATAAAAAGTCAATGAAACTGAGAATCCCTATATTAAGTAATTTCAACACAATAGTTTTATAAAAATTCTCATGATTTTTTAATGAATTTATAAATAAGAAGTTTTAGCCTAATAAGGAGAATTACATGATGTCAAAAAGAAAATTAAAATAGTTATACAGAAACATTCGAAATACATTAATCAATTTCAAATATTTATAATGTTGGTATTATGAGAACAAAAGTATAAGTTAACAAAACATCGCTTAAATATTTATAAAAAAGTGATAATAATTTGATTTTTGCAGTTTATATTCTTATTTAATTATTTTAAATGCCGTAATAACAAATAGAAAGGAAATTGTTCAAATTATGCTTAAATTCCAAAGCAATTTTACGGGAAATACATGGAATAAAATTGTAAGTAACTAATAAAAATCATTTAGAATTTAAACATCGAATATTCTTAAAACAGGTATATAATTTCATTAAAGTTTAAAATTTTTTTTTAATTCAAATAAAATATTAGCATACATAATAGTATGTAAATTATAAATTGCATTTAAAAACTCATGTATTCTCATTTATAAAAAAAGTATGCATTTAAGAAATTTCTACAATTTTATTTTTGCCGAATGTTTATAATTCACAAAATTAAATTTGATATAGAAATTATGAAATTTTGTTTTGACTACTAAAAAGTTTTACAGGACATAAATATAAATAGATGAAAAACATTACCTGCATTATGAAAAATATTATTTTTTGAAGCTACAATGCTTGATGCATAATAAGATTATATTAAATAATGAATAAAAGTTATGGAATAAACACAGAAAGTTAGGCCTAAATTTTTGTTGCCAACAAAATCTTTAATAGCTTTTTGATTACTATTTTGCAATTTGATGTTTTCTAATATAGTTGGTATGTTTATTGTATGATCATAAATGATTTGAAAAAATATTTATTTTACTATTTCAAATTTAAATGTACTTTATAAATAAATTAATCCAAGAATTTTGCAAAATAATAATAATAATAATGATAATTGTAAAAAAAAGATAATTTATTAAAATCAAATTTTAATTCATACTTTTCAACAATAATAAATATTATTATAAATCAAACGATTTCGAAAAATTAAGAAATTTTAATTAAATGATCGTTTTAAAAGCTGAAACTAAGATTTTTTTAATTCCTACTCAGTTTTCTTTTTTGAATTAATGTATTAAATACTTTTAAAAGTTTTTTCTTTAGATATTTATCTGCTTAGTTAATTTTTTTTATTGTTAATACAACACAATTTTAAAATATATTTCTATCAATCAGAATTATTGTCATAAGTTAAATGCCTTTGAAACAACTAAAAAGTATGAATACTTCAGTAAGTTTATTTTATCAATAATATTGTAAGTGTTTATTTTAAAATTTATGAAAAATGTTTCTAATTATCTGAATCTGTTTTAGATTTTATTAAAACAGTTAAATTTTTTTATTTTTTAAACATCAATACTAATTATTCGAATAATACATTTTTCTTAATTTTTTTTATAGTTTACCATTTCTCAATTTAATCTACGAATTCGACAATTTTTTGAACACTTCCGTAATATTACTTCATAAACTTTAATAAATAATTCAAATTATTGCTTATATAATTTTAGAAAATGTACACTCTAAAAGAAAAAAATTTCCATGGTTGTTGAACAATTTATTCTTAATTCGAATAAAATTCTATTCACGGAAAATGGAATTACTTAATTATTTAATAATTATTTCCTAATTATTTAAAAATTTCTTTAATTATTTGAATTATTTTGCAAAATAAATTTTAAAATTTCTTTAATTATTTTATTTTGTAATTTTTATACTTTACAAAAAATGCAACTAAATATAATTTATACTTAGATATTTTTTTATCATATAAGAAATTAATCAAAGCGTTTTTCAAAATTTTATTCTGTGATTATCCATGCCAGATAAAGTAACGTGTAGAGGTATACTAGAAAAAGACTTAAAGAAAGCAGAAAATATTTGCATTATCCAATTGTCACATGGACAGGATCATTATTTTATTTTTTATTGTTATTTTTAAAAATCATCGTAAATTCTACTAATTTTTAAAGTAGTGATTTTATAATTGTTTAATAACAAAATTATGAAAATAATTGTTAAAAATAAATAATTCAGATATTTATATAATTAAAAAAAATTAA
Source organism: Caerostris extrusa (assembly GCA_021605095.1). NCBI lineage: Eukaryota > Metazoa > Arthropoda > Arachnida > Araneae > Araneidae > Caerostris > Caerostris extrusa. The sequence continues at coordinate 139,049 of BPLR01007233.1, forward strand.
AAAAATCTAAATAAAAATTTATGGTATTTAATAAATAAATGATGATATGATATAAAAATCAATATAATAAAAGATGACTGCCTTTATATGCCATTCGAATTCTATAGAATCTGCATAAAGGAATAAAACGCAAAAATGCTTACAAGGATAATGATTAGCATTTGCTTAAGTAAAGTTAGTTCAAACATATAATTACATAAGAGAAATAATTAAAAAAAATATTGAAACATTCCTATAAATTGTAACATTGCATGCAAATTAATTTGATTAATGATTTCATATTTACGAAATTTTACAGTAATTCATAAATTTTATTTAAAAAAATGCTTAGTAAGAAAAGTAATTAATATTTACAAATTCGATTTTATGTTATTTTGACTAAATTTTGTATTTTCATAATATCTCTTTAATTCTCACAGGAACTCGCTTAGGGCAGGCCTCAGAATGTTTTGTTTACTGGAAAGATCCTGCGACGGGGATACCTGGGGTTTGAATTTTACTTCTCCTATAGATGCAAAGCAATTTCTGAGAGTGCTGTGTAAGTACTGTTAAGTAACCATAATAGTTATATAGGCCATTCTTATAAGCATGACTATTTTTTAGATAATTGAATTATTAATTGAAAATAAAATCTAATTTAAAACACGATGATATTCTTATAAGGTTTCAATTTATTTGTAAACAGACCAATTATATGTATAAATATTAAATTGTACACTTAGTTACTAACATAAAAGGTAAAACAGTTATTAAGTAAATGTATTATATTTCTTTAAATAAAATTCTTTGTTCACAGTTGATCTATCATTAAATAAGTGATAAGTTTATATTAATGATCCAAAAAATGTTCTTAAATTATTATTTAATTGCAGTCACCTTCATTCAAATTTTCAAGGAAAGCGTCTTCTTCTTATTCCTTAAAATTAGAACCACCCAAGGTAAGAAATTTTCATTTTTAAATTAAAATATACTTTGAAGTACTTTTAATGAATTTTAATCAGCATTTTTATTTAATTTTACTTATAATTAAAAAATATAATTATATATTAGCATTTAAAATTCAGATTTTCAACATAGATTTTATAAATGGAAAATTTAAATTTATTTTTAAGAATTTCATATTATACCATAAATGAAATCACTCTCTAAAATAGTATTTTCTCATTTTTATGTTTGCAATTTTACTCATTATTTTACATATGAAAAATTATTGTATTTTAATTACACTATTCTTAGGCCCAAATTTTAAATAAAAGGATGTTCATAACTATAATTTACTTTTAGAAAAACAAAAATTATTTGTAATCTAGGTGCTGCATATGCTCTTGAATTTACTAAAATAAAAAAACCCTTTAAATTTAATGAATAAATGCCAACTATTTCCACCTCTTGTCCTAAGATTAAAGAAATTAAAATTAGCTGCCGTAATATTTGTATTGATGAGAAACATCATATTTTTTTACAGCAACAGAAAACAAAAGGCAAAAGAAAACCCCAATCCACCCCCAGTTCCCCCTCCCGCAGTCGCGAGCTCCAGTGTACCTGCATGACAGCGGAAAACTTGCATCGTGCTCGCAATGGCCGTGTTCGCTATACAGGTGCAGCCACCCTTCCCCGAGTACAGCCTCGCTCCGTGGACGACTATAAGATCTCCTACGACAACCGCAGCAGCCGCCAACAGACACACGCCTCTTCGACCTCCGTCTATGATAATGCATCTCTGCGCCGAGGCACCACCACGGCCAGCGTGCATGGGGGAGGACACAAGAGCAATCGCCTGGATCCCACATCCAACACACACACCACCGTCAAGACTTCCCTCCAGGAGAGAATCTCAGATGTTGGGGCTGCTTACCACCATCAAGATGGTCGTCAGGGTAACAATCAGGCACGTCAGCTCTACGCCCAGTCCACGAGGAAAGAGCAGGCTAAAAGCATCGACTGCAGTCTCATGTCCGGAGAAGAAGGAGAGGATGTCCAGGCCAGAAGAACTGCAGCCTCAGTCGAGGAACAAGAGTAAAAGCTCGGACAACGTTTTTGAACAATCGCAAGTGGACGTGCCTGGCCTTAGCCTCGATAGCAACACCTTGAAGCGCATGTTACATCCTCTGCCATCCAACAGTTCGCCGGATCGGGAAGCTGAGATCAAACGGCGGCTGTTGAGGAAACAGAACAGCGACGAATCAAGGGATGCCAATAGAAGTAGACAGCATAGATCTGAAACAGGAAGACGCAGGAGTCTCGAGAGAAGCATGTGCTTGGATTTGCCGGATCCTGATCAGTCACCGCCTTCCGACCATTTCCTATATGATAACCATTGCTATGTAACCCCTCCTAACTCCAGCAATGAAAATAGCGATGCGGATAGGCCATATGTGAGTTCGGACGAAGGACCAGGCCACTTTGCACCTACTCATACGCCCAGTTCTCCAACTAGCAGGCTATTGTTAGAGTACGAAATGCATTTACGCAACGCTTTAGCCAGAGGACTGGATGCGGAGAGTTACAGTCTGCACACTTTCGAAGCCTTACTTAGCCAAAGCATGGAAAACGTCGGTAAGATTTAATTGACTTTTGCATTATCCTCAATAACTTTATAGCAAGGGTTTTTTATTGGGTCACTTGCTATTTATCTAATTTATTCTAATTTTTTTATTTTAAAATAATGATGTAGTAAAAATAGGAACTTTATTGAAAGAGACATAGGACTCACATGAACTCGCAAGGATACTTCAGACCCTTTTGGCATCAGAATGAATATAAGATAGATATAAAAAGTAATGACAAATTAGGACACGTTAGTTATAAATAAATTTTAATTTATTTATTCCCAGATAAACCGAAAATAATTATTTAAAATTAAATACCTCTAAAAATTTTACTAAGAACTATATTTTATAAAATTTGTAGAACAATGTGATATAAGTATGCCAACATTCACCTTTCTAATATGCTGCAATTTGTCACATATGTCATTTAATATACATTTATCTTATAACTATTGATTTAATAAATCTTTAATAAGATTTGTTCACAAAAATTTAAATAATTTTCATTGAGAACTTGTAAATAATGGAAAACTTTAGTAAAAGATTATCGTTTTTCAAACGGATTATATTTGTGTTAAAATTTAGAGATGTATGCAATTAATTTGACTATTGCTTTCAAATGTTCTTACTAAAGAATAATCCTTTTATATTTCATAAGAATAATTAGTTTATGATTAATGAGAAACTTAATTTTCGATTGAATAAAATTGATACATCAATATTTGAAATATTTGAGTGTTTTTTATAATAATAGTTAATGAAATATTTGTTTGCTTTTTTAAATTTTTTTAATAAAATTATAGTTGTATTATATTGTATCTAATATCAATGTTAAATACAATATAATGAAACTATTTTTTAAACAATCTGTTAAAACATTATAGCAAATCTAAATGATAAATAACGTTGTTTTAAATGCAGTTTATTTGTATTATTTTTTTAGACAAGATTACCTAATACAGTGTTAACTAATTTAACAAAGTTAAATATACATATCGAAGCAATATCTTTAAAATTCTTCATTCATATAAATTTAATTATTAAATCTTTACAAAGTCTGTAAATTTATGCATTACAATAATAGAATTTTTCTTAATTTTTTTTACCTATTCGTTAACGTTTTTGTGTTCTATTTGTAATAATAAAAACCATTAATAATATTGTGAATGTTAATCATTTTTCACTACAGTGTAAGCCAAAAATATCTAAGTATCTGACTCAAAAACATATACATTTAAATTTGTTGAATAACATTTTGTTTTATGTGTCTACCAATAAGTCTACATTTATAAATATTATTAATTATTATTATTACGTTTATAAATTGTATTAAATTAAATAAATTAAACTATGGTTATACTTTTTGCATTTTAAGCAAAATATGAAGAATTTTTACTTTATGCTTTAAAAAAGATAAAAATAAAAATTAGATTATTTTTTAAATGAACAATGCTTTTTAAAATATTTTTGTATTTTACAATATTTTTACAACCTTTTTGCAAATCCACCAATAAAAAAACTTTTTCTTATAAAAGAATTTTTTTATATTCAAATAACATAATAAGTTTGAGGTTATGTGAAATTTAAAATGAGACGAAAGATGTAGAACTAAAACAAATAGTCTGCACTGTGCACTTTTTCACTCATCACTAACCTCTCAGCTTGCACCCAAGTAAAAAAAAATTACTAAATTTATAGGCATGCCTGGTTGTTGTTAAATTTTTGTTGCTCTCTTGCGACTGATCCTATTCACCTTAGATATTTGTGTTGATCCCATGCACGTCTGTTGCTTCAGACCTCTTTTTGCTTCTTCTCCCTTTTAGTTGCTTTAATGCGTGAGGTGCATGCGGAGTTGGAAGCCATCAGGCAAGAAGAGAGACACATCAACACGCTCGATGGAATGATTGAAAATGTTGAAAAAAAGTGAGTCCTTAAATCACTTTTTTCCGTTTTTTTTTTTTTTTTTTTTTTTTTTTTTAATTTATTTTTGTGTCCAAAAGTTTTGTGTTACATGCTTTGCTTGTTTAACCCCTATTTGTTGTGCATGCAATTTTACTGTAATGCCTGCTTTTTTCGTAGTTTTATTAATTATATATTATTTTGACAATGCATTTTTTGCTTTGAATTTGGTTGTAATCCACTTAAATCTGATCAGTAATAAACACGTAGTATTTTTTTTTTTTTTTTTTTTGTTTCTTTTACCCTTTCAGTTATATTTGCTACTTGCTTTGTTAAATCAATAATTTAATAAAATGTAATTAAAAAGAAAAAAAAATAAATATGTTTTTTTTTTATTCTAATAACTACAAGCAATTTTTAAAAATCATGAATAATTTGTCCTCTGCTTAAAAAAAATTATTTTATTACTCAAAAAGAAAAATTCATCTTAAATATAAAATTTAACCATAAATTTTAATTTTCGAAATATTCCTGACGATATGTATAATAGTTATATTATATAAATATATTGTATAACTGGTGTCTGAGAAAATCAATCGTAAAAACAGAGAAATTTTTATTTAAAAACAAAAATACTTGTAACACTTTTTCTCTTAGTAGACAGAGAATTTTTGTATTTAAATAAAATCTTATTCTAAGAAAATAATATTAAATGTATATTTATCATTTGTCTATCAAAATATAAACATTTATATAAAAATTCTTTACACTAGAAAGCTAAAGACAAAAATTAAAATTTCTCTGTTAAAAAAATATGAGTACAAACACATTTTTATTCAGCCAATTTCATCATGTCAAAAACATAAAAAAAATAATCTTAATTAGTTCTACGATTCACTGCATCTTGAACTATAATATTTTTTAATTTGTTTTATTAAATAATAATTTTAATTTAAAAGTTTTATTTAAGAACTGTATTATATTAAATTTTGTAATATTTGTATTTTCTATGGAGACTGACTATCCATCACTAATAAAGAAAATTGTTATTTGTTTTTCTGTTTATTTTTTCGCCAAGGAGCAGCTCTTAGCGGCAAGTGCAGCACTTTACCATTACCGCCTTTCAGTCGCCATCCCGTGTTAACCTCCGGGGGTCTGTCTGCAGGGAGCTCATTCGAAATCAACCCACCGGCTTCAATCCCCCAGCAACCTTCCATCGAGAGCACAGATTCCCGCATCTACCTCACTTCCTCAGAAGTAAGTCTCATTGTCTTCATCCATTCTGCTTCCAGAATAACAATTCTACCATCAGCAACATTATCCTCAAACTAACACATACAATCTAATGATTTTGAAACCTATTTTTAAAACAAAACATTACAATATGTCTAACACCAACTATAGCATTTATATGCAGTATTTTGAAAATGCAGTTTTATATGCAATTTTTTGGAAAAAATATATATATTCATATTATTAACATGATATATTCATATTATCAATATGATATATTCATATTATCAATATGATATATTCATATTATCAATATCAGCAAACAACTCAAAAAGGCTTTCATTTCAGTATCTTACATACCCATAAGTCTGCGTATTTAATAGTTAGGCTATTTAATTTTTTTAATTGTTTCTATTAGTAATTTTTTATGATTATTTCATAAAAAAAAAATAAATTCAAGTTTATTCGGCATACAATTAATCCCGATGAAGCATGTTAGTGCTTTGGATCTGCTCATATAGTTTCAAATCTAGAACTGGTAACTTCCGATAACAGTTCTATTTGGTTCTTAAAGTCAACTAAATATTATTTCAATAAAAATATTCAATGATATCGAAGTATTAAAAAATGTTTTCTTTTCATTGTAATATATTTCAGAATTCTTGTAAAAAAATGCTTGTCAATCACAAAATTTAATACTTCAAATTATTGACTTACCATTTTACAATATTTTATATTATATACATATATATATATACATTTTACTCATTCTGTATTTTAATTTCGCATTTGTTTTTTTTTTTTTAAATTTGCTCACATTATTAATCTAACAAATGAAATATTCCTAATTTTTAGCTTGAAATATAATTAGTTATTAAATCATATAATTATACCTTACCCGTTAATTACAAAATTGTACATTATCAAGTGATTATACTTTTTAATTAAACACAAAACTTTTAATTATCCGTGTTTATAATAATAATTCGTAATAATGTTTTAAGCAAATCGTGATATTTCTTTTAAAATCATAGCTTTATAACTTCTGTCAGGAGCATCAAATATTGTTTCCTAAAAGCAGAAATACTAGTAAACAATCTCGAAACAGAATTTACCGAAAAATAGCTTTTTATTGATCTGATAATTGACAACAATGTTTGTTATGCAGTCAATGATTTCTTTTTCTCAAGAATAACGGTTTAAATCGTAAAAATTTGTCTAAATAAAATTGTCAATATTATTACAAATATTAAAGAAGAATTAAGAAGCGATGAAATTATTTTAAATGTAAAAAATTCTTATCCTTTAAGTAATTTCTATTCTGAATAGATTCTGTAAATATAATAATATATTTTCTCTCATATTCTATACTATTGAAATTTGTAAATATTTGAGTTATATTTAAAATAGTACTCAGAACTATATATTGTTCAATCTGTCTCATTCATATCCATGGCTGAGACATGGATATGTACATTGAACTGTACACTGGATTCCAAATCTGTCTCATTCATGGATTTGAAAGAGACAGATTTGGAGAGTCCAATGTATTTATGGATATGATGAGACAGATTTGGTGAGTTCACTGTATGCATATGGTAAGATAACTTTTGGGCCACACCGACCTGTACATCATCTCAAAGGCATTATTAATGTTCAGTTCAACTAACTACATTCTTGATCAATTTGTTCGTTCTTATGCAACTGAAGTAGCTGACTCCTTTTTCCTACAAGACGGTAATGGTAAGCACACAGAGTTTTGAATTATCTGCAGGAAAATATTGTTACGCAGGATCTTATGTTATGGATTGGCCAGCATGTTCTCCGGACTTGAATTCAATTGATCCTGTTTGGAATACTCTATAGAGATGTGTTGCTGCACTTAACCGCCACATTCAGGATTTTCAAACTGTTTTGACACTGCAATGAGCTTTGTTTTGAGTAAATAAACACCAACATTTCGAGCATGGAGTATCGCCGACTTTTATAGCTCTTAGAGGTTATCACACAACATAAGCTGATCACACATTGAACTCAAATAATATGTTTTTGGTATTTTTATATTTGTGTATTTTCTAGACAAGAAACCAGCATATTGTTCAAGAAGATCTGGCGGGTGTTATTATTCCAATTATTTTAGTGATAGATTTGGTAGGTTCAGTATATGTGTGTGGACATATTTTTCCTCCAAAGGTCGGATTAATCTGTATATTGTCCCAAAATATGTTGTTGTGCTGTTATACGACACCAATAATATGTGTATTTTAAAGACAGAAAATAAGCCTATTGTTTTTATGCTTGCTCTTTAATTTTTTTTTTTTTTAAATCAATGTAATAAGTTTTCTGAGGCACATTTTAAGAATGTATGATTAGTTGATGCAAATATATATCTTACAATTTTGCAGGTAGCTGTCGGCTCTACACTTTTGTTACTTTAAGACTTTTAAAAATAAAAGTAAAGAAATAAAATCTTTTTTTTTTTTCATTTTGTAAATTATCCTATACTTAAGGAATATTTTTCAAAAAGCATTTAACATTTTTATTTTAAAATTAATTTTTTATAAATGTAATTTAAAAAGAATCAAGTATGGGCAACCTCTTAAAAATTATCATTTAAGATTCAAAAGAAAAAAAAATGTTAAAAAGGAATATTTACAAACAGCGGAAAATTTTAAATGCATGAGATATTTGTAAAAAATGATGGCGATTGAAGAAGGGCTAAATACATTAATCTCTTCGTTCTCCGTAGACAAAATACCTTGATATAATATTAAATAAAAAAAAAATTCATTCTGGAATTATATATTTTACATGTCTTTGAAAAGTTTTAAAAGAACACTGTAATTTATACTTTCTCATTTCCGTAATTTCAAAAGGAAATAACTTGCTAGAAATTTATACTTTTAATAGAACATCCATGTTTCATCCTATTTTATAGTCAGATCTGCCATATCTAAAATTATTCTGTTTAAAAATTATTTTTAACATCCGACATCTTTAAATTACCCACAAAAATCAATTATATATATCTAGAAAGCTAAAGGTTTATGATAAAACATGAACCCTGCGACCCAATAAAAATATCTTTATTTAAGGAAGTTATTAGTGAAGTACTCAAAATATTTCAGAAAAATACAAGGGCTTAGCCTTGCTTTCTGACACTTTCGTTGTAGAAATTTATTTGTAAAAATATCAGATAAATGAGTTGGAATTTTTTTATGTAACCAATTACATATAGTCACTCCCAAAATTCGTTATATACCTGGAGCTTGTAAAATATTTCATGAATAACAATTTAAATTTCACTTTAAAAATACGTATTATTCTAGGATAAGATTTCTGATTCATTTGCCAATTTATGAAAGATGTTTGACTAAATTTCATGTTTTCTGAAACTGGAATAAGTATCATACAAAAAATAAAATACATAGCCACATATTTAATTGAAGAAAATATGAAAATTAATTCAAAATTCTTAAAATAAATCATTCTTTGGATTAAATTACTGATTGAAATCTTCGATTCCACAAAAACTTTTGTTGTTTAATTGAAATATCCACCCTTTTTTTTTCTTACAAAATCTTCTTTAGACTGTTCCTTTTTCTTTATTTATTTTTAGTCTTTGAACCACTTTTTCAGCCAATACTGCAAATTTTCGAAAACAATGCAGTCTAAAAATTGAGGTTGTGTATGTTGGTTGAGGTTGGTTACTATTAATACACCAAAAATAATTAGACAATTTTGCCAGAATATATTCTCTTGTTTAAAAATAAAGGTATACAACATTACTAATCTACCTGAACTCGTTTTGGTGCATTCTTTAAATTGACGAAGTACATTTTATTGCCCATAAAGCCATCAATAAATAAAAGTTTTCGTGCACTTTTATCTGACTTTCAGACACAAACGAATACAGATATATCATTATGTCTCATTGCCCTTATGAAAATTTTGGGATCTGGTTTGTTTTCCAGCATTCTCTACAAATTTTATATCGTCCATTGTTCCCAAAAAGTTTAAATTTGGTTTTATGTTTGAAAAAGAATTTTAGAAAAATTAAGGCTTTGAAATATGATTTTTAACGAATTTTTTTTTTTTATTCTATCAGTTTTAAAACGATAACTCAGAAGCTTGCATGTTGGATTATAACCTAGAAAACATTTTTTAGAATGAAAGCATCTCAACTAACAAGAAAACGCTGTGCTTTATCAATTTGATTGAAATGTATACTAATTATACATCTTGATTAAAATCTTAACTGCACAAAGAATGGGGCGCAACTCTCAATAATTTCGAAATTTTAAAGATTTTAAAAATGTTAAGTAACGAAGCAGCATAAAAGTTCAATGATTAAATAGAACATACAGGTTCGAGTTCAGTTCCATCCAATTGTAGTTTTTTTTTAATTTTTGTAATATGTTAGTTTCAGATGATATAGCAGAATTACATAAATTAGTATATACTTTGTAATAAAATTACATCCTTTTTCAATTTATATTTTTATCAATCGTATGAAAACGTGCCTTCTTCTTTTCTTTTTTACTGTTGTTAGATGTTAATTTTGCCAAATAGATACAGTTTCGAAAAGTTTTGTGTCCAATGTAGCAAATTGAATACGAGAGAAATGAAAAGGCTTTTTTGGATTTTTTGTTTTGCATAAAAATGAAACACAAGTTATACTTAATATATCGGTTCTTAAATTTGTAATCAGTATTAATACCCAGGATCGTACTTAATAATCTGATTGGGAAGTATTTCAGGCATGAAAAGTATCGCATTAGTTGATGATGACCCTAATTGAAAAATAGAAGAAATGTCACATCATCTGGAATACTGGAGTTTTTGCATGAACAAACATATTTTGAGCACTTCGACAGGGAGACAAACTTAGTTCACATGAAAAGTGATGCTTTCTCATTTTCTTCATTGAAGGAGCAGTCTATTAATTTTTCGCATTCAGCGGGTTTTTTTTTTTTTTTTTTTTTTTTTTTTTTTTTTTTTTTTGTCTCTTAACTCTACTTATTTTTTATTTCCCCTGTTGATTTTGCGAACTTAAACTCCATGTTAATTATAACTCTTTGATTGCGAATTCTGGAATCTCTTGCATTCTAAAAGCATTTAAATTGAAGTTCTCTGTTCGTATAAAAGTAGTTTTTCTTATTTTGGACACAGCTCTCACGAAATATTCTGTGTCTAATTAATTTTTCTATTTTGATTGAACGATTTGTTCCAAGATTTCTATTTTGATTATTAAGAGCCTTACAATATGCAGCTACAATTATATGTAATCCAGAAACACATTTATACGGTTAAATAATTAATAAAACATTTGACAACAAATAAAAAACCTGATATTTAAAAGAAAGACATAGTTTTTAGTAAGTTTAGATAAAAGAATACATTATAAATGGCAGGAAAATGATCTATTTTTAATACAAAATACTCATTATACTTATGCATTTCTATTATACTATTTATAATAAGAGTAACAAAATTAAAGTTGAAAAACTACTCGTGAAAGGCATTCAGCTGGAACTCATTGAAATGCTAAATTATGCTTTTAACTTTGTCGGGTTATGATGAAAGTCAGTATTTTTAAAAATAAAAATGTGAAACTTATTTTATTTAAAAGCATTGAAAAGGCTTCCTATTACTTTCCCAAGTTAATATTCTAGTCATGATCTACACGTTTAGTGAATTTCAGTCAAATTACTGATGGACAGTTTGTAACCTCTCTTGAGTCTGAAGCAGGCTTCGAAAAACGCTTCCAATGTCATAAAATATCTTATTTCTGGAATATCTAAAGATGCCGATGATACGAATTTCAGATTTCTATTTAAATGAGTGTACAATATTCCTATTACAATACCATTTAAGATTTCTTTAAATCCTGTTCGTAAAATAATTGCTACGGATCCAGTTCAGGTATGAATTTGAGACATATTTTGAACGTAGCATATTTTTATTTGTTTCTACATATATTTTGGGCATAGTATATTTTTAATCAGGAAATTAGGAAGGATTTCAGCATTCATTGAAACAATTTTTTTGGTTCACTTGATAAGCAAACAATGTTCGTTTTAAGAAGTTTCCTTTGTAGGTTTTATTTTAAAAATGAGGAAAATAATTACATTTTACAGAAAACTATTATTAAGTTTTGATAATTCAAACATATAATGTAATATGTAATATGTAGCATGCTTTTTGGAAAATTTTAGTAATAATTGGTGATAATTTTTGTATTATATATCTGGTAAATATATAATGAATTTTTAACTACTGTATTCGGCCAAATTCTGAGTAAAATACACAAAACATCATTATATATATTTTTTACTATTATTTAATCAGAGAAATCCATTATGCATTTTCTCGATGTCAAACATGTTACTAAAGATTGATCGCTATGTGCAAAAAATCAATTCAAATTAGTTAATTAGTTTTTAATTTTAAATATTGTATTATTTTTTATAAATATGGAGAATATTTTTGTAAAAAGTAAAGAAATGATAATGTTTTTAAAATAAAATGAAAAAAATGTTTTAACTTTTCCTCCATTCTGTAAATTATAAAATCTAAAATGTTGCACATAATTTGTAAAGTAATCAATATTTCTTTTTTCATTACTAGGAAATGCTTTAAAATTTCGTAATTCCATCAAATTATCATTAAATGTAAATTCCATTAAATTATTATTGCATGTTTTAATTTTAAAATATGTAACCAAGTAAGATATATCTTGAAGTATTAAAAATTGATTTAAAAAACTCGTTCAAATATTTGCTTTAAAAAAAAAATAAATATTTAAATTATCTATTTAATTATTAAATAGTTTATGAAGTATTAAAACGAATTTTTCAAAATTTCTGATCACAAAATCAATTAGGAAATTTTCAAAAGTAATTTAAAAATTTCAGTTAAAATAAAAAATTTATTAATATTTGTAAAGAATTTTTCTAAAAAACGTGCATAAAATTCTCAAATTCTCATCATTTATACTTGATCACAATGATTAAAAATAAAAACATAAAAGTTACTAAAAAAAACAAATAAATAATAAAATTTCAGAATTTTTAAAATAACTCGTCAAATTACTGGAAATTAAGTTTTTCATTAATAATTTTTAAAAAATTAACGACATAATTTAACGAACATTCACATATTAATTGTGCTTAAAGCCACATATTTCAACATTCAGAATAGTTCATAAATGTCAACTTTGTGGAATCCAATAATGAAGCATATTATAAATCTAATTCAATATATTTCTGTATTAATGAAATTAAATGACGTCAGAAATATGGTGATCTTAATATGAGAAAAATATTAAAAAAAGTTTGTTTAATTTTAAGATGTGTTAATTAAGGCGTTCTGGTTTATTTCAAAATAAATGAATATCCTGGATTATTCCTACCTATGGTTTTTATTTATTATAATTTTTACATTTACCTCGCTAGACAGTAGTGAGCTGTGAAGATATCACGACTTAAAAATTAAACAGAAATTGTATTTGACTATTCCAGATGTGTTTCTGACGTAATTCTGACATATAAACTATTTAAAAACGATTGTTAAAAATTTACATCCCATAGTTATAAGCCGCTCTCTTTAAAATCCCCCTTCGCTTCCTCCGGGATACGCGTCTCCATGACAACTCTATTCAAATGCGAGGAGACCACTGTTCGATTCATTCAATGACGTAAACTTTATTTCGGATGACGTCATTACGGTCGGCGCAGAGAAAGATGCGCGCACGTGGGTGATCCGATCAGCATCATCAGTAGCAGCATCTTGTATTACCTGCCTTTCAGAAGAGAGTCAGGGATCGCCGTGCATTATTCCAGCAAAACTTTTCATCGTAGCAGTTATGAATGAAGGGTAGGAGTAAATTTACTACAACTGGAACCATGGGGTGGAATCAGAAAGGCATTCTGAGGAACCGATCTTCGTCTGCTCCCAGGGCAAGTTCACTTTTCACAATTTTCCTTTTCATTAGGTGTTTATGATTTTCTAGAGAAAATTCAGAGGGATGGAACTGAGTTTGGTTTTGGAATTTTTTTTTCTTCCCATATTGGAAAATTGATTTTGGAGGTTCTAGTAGCACTTGTTGAGATGTTGTTGTTTCTCCTATCGATGTTTAATGCTTTATTTCATATAATTAAATATATTCAAATTATTTAATTTCAATATTGTATTCGGTATAAATAATCAATATATATATTTTTAAAGAATTAATTTCCTTATTTAACATTTCAAAGGTTATTTATTTTAATTATTATTAAAGCTTATTTTATTCTCTTATTTTAACGATAAAAAAATGTCGCATTAAATTTGTGTATTAATATTTCCAGTTAATTAAATATAAGATATTAGAAATTCTTAATAAATATTGTAAAACTAATAATATTTATTTTTTTTTTTAATTTTAATGGATTATATTCATGTTTATTATGTTTTTCTCACTTTAAATTATTGTAATGTAAATTTTTAAAGAGAATGGATGAATAATACATTTGATAAAAAATTTCTTTCTTAGTATTTTATAATTTTAAAATCTCTTTTCTGTCAAAATGTTATTACGTTAATTTTTTTTGAAATTTAAAAAAATAAATTTTTGAATTTTAATTTATTGAAAAATTTATTTATACGTCAATTGAAATTATTTAACACATATTTTTAATAAATTATTTTTCAATTATTCTATTATTTTCTCAATTATTTTTGTCTTTTTATAATATTGTTAAAATATGATTAACATATGTTACTTTTTATAGATACTTAGTTAGATGTTAGATACTTAGTTAGATGCTTATGTTTTAGATACTTAAAATCGAAACCATAATTTTCTAAAAATAAATAGATAAAAAGGCAACAACAATTAATTTTCATAGTAGAATGAAATAAAATAACATTTTCCTTAAATAAAATATTTTAAATAAATTTGTAGGGTTTTTTTTTTTTTTTAACAAGAATCTAATAAAAAGCACCTTTTATTTATTTATGCATTGCTTTTTATATTTTTTTATTTGTAAAATTTCCTAGATTTAAATACAGTTTACTTTTTGTAGTACATTTTTAACATTGTATGTAGTAAAAAATTACAATAAACAAATCAAAGTTCTTCAAATTTAATAAAATAAATATTTCGTGAGGTAACTAATACAAAAATGTTTTTTTATCTACAATGAATTTCGAAAACGTATGTTTGTTGAACGTTGCATTGTTTTAATCTCTAATTATTAGATTAAAAATTAAATATTAATAACTTGATTACTTACTCACTTATTGATTACTTACTTAAATACTTGATTTAATATTTCTAATATTTTCGTAAAAAAAAATAACAACTTAAACTTAAATATTCTCTTTAAAGTGTATGTTTGGGCTTAATTAAATTTAGGTCATTCATTTTAAATAAATCATCTTTTAATATAAGATAAATATAAAATATTAAAGAAATTAAATTCTAATTTTATATTTGGAAAAATATGCATTGTAAAGCATTTTTCAGTAACGTATTTTAATTTAAATAAAATGCATGAAATAAAATTTAAAGTAATTCTTAAAGTATTCTTATTAAGTATTCTTAAAGTAAAATTTTGAATTGTAAATTTTACTTATAAAATATATAAAAAAAAAATAAAATATAAAAGCTCAAAAAATTATTATTTAATAACTATTGTGTCCTGAACTTCAAAGCTTAGCGTTTAATTAATTTTCTTGCATCAAATGAAAAATGGTTTTTATTTAACAAATATATAGGTAAATTTACCGTGCTTTTTTATATCAAAACTCTTTCAATGCTACCCTAGGGTGTTTTTAAAAAGTAATGTAGTACAAAATGATTATCATGTATTCAAAATAAAAATTTAGATGAATTTTCATCTGGTGAAATTTTAAGACCTTGGCGCATTTTTTTAATGAATCGCTACAAAAATTTAAACATATAAATTTATCTACTGATTTTAGATAATAAATTGATTTCAATAAAATATCACCCATACGTTGATTATTGTTACAACAATCAATGTAAAAAAGGTTCTCATAATCACGTGTTCTTACATAACAACCTCCGGAGCATAAAAATTAAATTTATCTTTACTTTTCAATGTTACAATTTTATAGAAAACTATACAATCCGTTACGTCTGCGAACATTGTAATTCCCTTAAAAGCGACTCTCCCGATCGATTCGTCTGGCGGTCGTTGCTTCCGAAATGTATACAGTGACTCACAGCAAAAGTGGTCCAATTAATAGTATAAAAAGTACTCACTTCAGACGAGGATAATCACTTTTACTCCCACCTGATACTTTTTTTCTTATTATCTCATTCAGGAAGGATTTTCATGTAAATGTCACTTTTATGGAAATTAGTAATAAATATACTATCAATATATATTATTGGATAATGTTATAGCTTTGTTAAAATATATCAGAAATTATGTCCTGAATACAAAAGCGAAAACAATTAAAATTTCAATTTTGCATTGAAAATTGTCTAGTTTAGGAAATGTCTTCTCTTCAGTAGTTATTAGTTTGCGGTTTCTGTATGATATATATTATTCTTTTTTTTTTTCAACTCTGTGAATTGCTTAAAAAATATCACTTTTATAATTTTCATAGAATTTATAAAATTAACCCCCTCCCCTTCTTTATTTTTGTCATTAATATTTTAACATATCTTATTATGAATTTTGTATTTATTTTCTCTAAGTACGCAATAGTTTTTTAGCACGTTAAAATAGGATAATTGGGAAGTATTTTTCTTACTTGTTTCCACGATTTGAGATTCCAGATCATTGTCTTGATCGAAACTAAATTTACTAAAATTTAATTAAATTAATTTTTAAAATTTCATTTTAAATAGAATAATTGTATTTGCTTTCTTTTAAATAATTAACCTATTGTTTAATATGATGTTAAATATGTCGTTTATTAAATGTTCGAATATCAAGCTTTCGAATATTTAATTAAAGTTTTTAGTTTTTTTCTTTTTCTTTATAATTGAGCAATATAAATTTCTTTAGTTATAGAGGAATTAACATATCTTTTCTTGGCTTTATTGCAGGCTACAAATGTTCACTTCATCTTATCTCTTCATTTATCTTTTTCCCATAGACAATTTCTCATCCAATTCTAAAAATATATGCATACATTATGAACAAAAGATTTAATTCTTACTTATGTTTCTTTTTTTAATTTTAACTGCTGAAGTAATAATTTTTCAAAACTATTATAGATTTATAGTTTGTTAAATTAAAAGAAAATTACATTTTTATTTTTACAAAAATACTAAAAAGGATATTTTTGTAAAAATACTAAAAAAAGATATTTTTATTTTTCCTCCCTTAATTCTCATAAATGATAAATCTGAGTTACAAAGAAATTTAAATTATCATAATCATTTTTTAAAATCAATTCTTAAAAGAAATTCAAAATGAATTTAGAAATTCATTTCTTAATTTTCTTTAATTCTAATTCTTGAGAAGAAATAGTTTCATTTTTAAAATAAAAAATTTCATAAGCATACATAATAACAATTATTTCCATCTAAAAAAAAAGGTTCACAGATTTATGAAGACCACGAACTGTATGCATATATCAGACTGTAGCATGACAGCAGGCAGCAAAAAAAAATTTGAAATTATTTTTTTCTTTACTTTTTATTTTATTTATATAATTAGTATATTTATAAAAAATAAATATAGTATAATAAATAGCAAATAAAAATTTATACATGCCATTTCATTGATTTAATAACTGTTTTAGAATTTGGATAAAACATTTAAATTGATTGGTGAATTGTTTTATTTTATTGATTTTTATTATTCATGTCTATTTATACATTTGTAGATTCATAGAGGCTTACACATTTTAATGCGTTTGAGTAACAATCGCAGCTGCTTTGTTGCATACAATTTTTATATCAAATGCTGTTGTTAATCCTTTGAAATACCTAATGAATTCTTGGAAAAAATATTTGTCGATAATGTTTTAATTGACAATAAAAGTCTTTTGTATAATTTAATAACAGAAAATTGCTCAATTAAGAAACTTACATCTGGGCTAACGCATTAATGAAAAAAATTATTATCTCCTTGTACATAATATAAAAAATAAATCAATGAATGCAAAGCGTTCTCCCTATGTTTATGTATGCTTTTTTTCACTAAACAAGAGCAAAATCGTGTTCTGTTCTCAATTTTTCTGCAAATTATGTCAGTCTTTCAAAGACAATACTAATTTTATTTTTAAACTAAAATAGATATAAGCGAGACAGGTCATGGTCTGTGCATCTCTTATCAAATTAGATTCCCATGTAATGGTTTTAACTAGTAATTATTTAAATCATGGATTTTAAACCAGCAGTTCACTGACATCTCAGTGGATGTGAGTTTGGACGAGTTAAACCATTTTATTTTCACTGTCATTTAATAAAACTAACATTTTTCATATAAACGTATTCAGCAAGTACTAGCAATAAGATCCATGGCCATCCTCTTAAATACAAAAGGAATATAGTTAATTAAATTATCATTGAATAGATATTATATATAGATTTCGATCTTAACATTTTTATAGTATTTAATTCGAAATATTGTAAAATGTATTATTTAACAATTTAATATTTTCAAAACCTATCAAAATATTTTTCTCATCAATTTGATTTAACTCGAACTGTTTATTTCTATTTTAGATGATTTCATTTTTTAATTAAAGCTCGTTCAAGTGTAATTTAAGTAACATTAATTAAGTGAAATTTCTTTTTATAAATTGCAATTGAGTAATCTTTACATTTTTAAAATAGATCTCAGATGATGACAGGCTTTCCTTGACCACCGCTTTGAGCGAAGAAGAAGACGGAGAAGCTAGAAATTCTCCCTACAGAGCTCGATCGGGGTCAGCGGCCGCCTCCTTCAATTGTACAGGGGCTGTCAGGAGAAGCAGGGTATGTGATATGAAGTGTTATTTTCATGAAACAAAAAATATGAGATAAAAAAGATTGGTTTTCTGTTTAAATTAACAACAATATAATACTGGAACTATTTTTGAATAAGATGTTCTTTCTTTTAATCTGCATAATTGTTTGTGGATGTTTTCCTTATAGAATTATTATTCGACTACAATTATTTTTCCCTCATAAATCTTTAATATATCTTTTATTATGGTGCTTTTAGCTTTTTAAATTTTTTGTCCTTAGAACATATAACTTGTTTTTAACTATTTTAAGGCCTTTTGTTAGGAATGACTAGTCTTTTCTCTTTGTAAATTTTTGATTTGCTTATATGTTCTTTTTTGTTTCTACGGTAAGTGACCGAATTTGTATGGATTAAGTTCCAATAAAGCCACAGGGCCGTAATAAAAAAAAATGTAAATAGATATCGCCTTCCATAAACAAAAATTCCTTATTTCTCTAATTTGAAAAAATTTTTTTAATCCTCAGAAATTTATTGCTCACAACTGCAGATCATACTCTTATTTATATTTTTTTAGTAGTAACTCAAAAATAAGCTTTATAAATATAAATTTCCAAACTATTAAATACTATAAGTAGAACTATATAACACTATAATGATAAAGCTGTAAACAACGCCACTAATATTAAATGTTTACTACGTTACATCTTTAAAATTAAATTTCACTACGCAAATATTTCTAGTGTTTAGCTCAGTTAATAATATGTCAAAAATATATATATTTAAATTATCACATATTGCTATTTACCGCAGCTACGTAGAAAACTAAATATATATTTAATATTATATATATAGTTTATATATAACTAATATATTAAGTAAAAATTAAACATAGTTGAGTATATATTACATTGTCTTTCCTTTAAATGAGAGATCTTAAATATTGCATTATTAATTTTTATTTTTATAAAATGGTTTAAAATTTTAATTAATTAAATTTATTTAAAAACTTTAAAATTAAAAATAAATGTATAATATTTGCTTAATAAAGTAATTAATATATAATATTTACTTAATAAAGTAGATGGAATGTTTATAATTTGTTTTTATGAAAATGTCAAGTTTTTAATGTTAAAGATTATTAACTATTAAAAAAATCTCATATTATTGTAATTAAAAATAATTCTCCAAAAGACGTCATGAATTAGGTACCAATTATTAGGCAAATGGGACATGATTACGATGCTTTCCTTCTCCCTTAGATTTCTCAGCGTCAAAAAGTGGCTCTTACGAAAGAAGCAACAGGTCGAG